>OV121138.1:2246565-2371565 GCA_921294245.1 Brassicogethes aeneus | reverse complement strand
TATTTAAAAAAAAGTATTATCTACATAGAAGCAGGTTTGTTGAGTATTAACGTTCCACCCAGGGTCATTAAGGTAAATAATAAAAAGGATTGGCCACAGTACTGACCCTTGTGGAACCCTACAGTTTATTGTTGTTTCCTGGGAAAATTCCATTAAACTCAAAATGGTTACTCCTTTGTTATTTCTGAAAATTATGAAAAAATTTTACAAGTAGAAAATTTATTAACATTTATATTCAATTTCTTCGGTACTATTTTTTGAGTTGCCATTACCATAATGTTTCTATCTAAATCATGTAAAATCTCATTATGGCGGCCAAAGGAAAAACAAAAGATGGTGGTGCTAATCAAAATTTGGTGGCGAAAAAAATCACAAATTAAAAGACGAATTTGTATGTAAAACTTAGTGTATTTAACATTCCCAAAAATAACGAAGTTTGATTTTTGGGTTTAACAGGATTTCAACCGTTAATTTTTTTTTGTATACCTCTTTGAATAAAAAAAATATAACTATAGTTATGACAAAAGCCTAAAACGTAAAGCGATATTTTTATATTTTATGGCTTAAAGCTTTTGGATTAAAAGCATTTTAATGTAGTATTATTATTTTTTAATAGAGAAAATTCATTTTGGTGAACAAAATAACAATGTTTAATATTTTAATATCCTTTATACCTTTAAAAAATTGAATATTACTCCTAATAATAAAAAACTAAATATAGTTAGTTTTTATCAATATTTTGGTATCAATTTATTAAAAGCAATTTTATTTAAAAATTAAAAAAATATTTTTATTTAATAGAATAGTATCTTTTGCACCTTAACACCTATAACATTTTTGTAAATACTTAAATAAATTATTTTTTTAAATATAATGTATAATTTAAATGTTATATTAAACTTGATAATTTAATTTTATTTTTAAAAGTTTCAAAAAAACAAAAATTAATGTATATAAAATAATGATTGCTTCAAAATGAACGTAATATAATTTTTTAAGATAATTGAAAATTACAGGTACCTATATACATATACACATATGTGATTAAGTGTGGAATTAAATTTTTAAAACTTTTTATACTATATAGAAAAATCAACAAACTAGGGAAACTTTTTTACTTTTAGTTGTAAAATTTAGCCACCGATATAAAATATAACATATTTAAGTCTATGTTAATTAAATTAGTAAAGATATTTGAAAATAAGAGATTTGAAGAAAATTTAGCCCCGGAATCCGAGAATAAAACAAATGTCGTTTATCTATGTAGATAGATGTAATTTAGTATATGTTAAAGAATCTAAAAAACATATTAACTTTGTCATTTATAATTTAGATAGATAAAGTAAGGTGGGACCTAACTAGTCTTAAACACTAAATAATATAAGGTATTTACACTTTATAAATTAATGTAAAAAAAAATAATAGTAAGTGAATTTAATCCACTTAAATAAAGGTTTACAAAAAAATTGATTTAAAATTATATCCTGAGAACTTTTAAATATTTCTTTAATAATTACAATAATCAATCAAACCCTTGGGTGATATTATTTTACATATTAAATTCTTACCAGGATCCTGAGACTTATATAATAATTTGTGTTTGACACTGTGTACTTTTTCATGATATTTTAATTACATTTATTAAATAACGCTAGCAAAATTTAAATATATATTTTATTATATTGCTAGAATTTACACTTCAGTTGCTGCTACACGTATCTTTTACTTTCTGTTAAAATTTATGGCACTTAAGTTTAAGCAGAGAAATTAAAATTGCATTTACGGTTCGCGCAATAATTAATAAAACCTAAGATGTCAAGGAATTCTTATTCGTGCACAACAAAACATGTCCTAAACTGCAAAATGAGCCATTTTATGGTTTAATTTAACCACTAATATAACAAACTTTAATCATAAATCGCTCGCACACGTGTTCCTTTGCAAGATTGTACGTGCGTCAGCATAATTATATGAAATATCAGTGGCATGCCATTTCACTGTGCAAAAGATATTGAGACTCTCTCCATCAGGGTTAAATGGCTTTATTTTTTTTGTTAAAAAATGGAAAATTTATGAAATTATATTGTTAAATTACTTTTAGTAAGTTTATTTATACATTTGTATAGTGTCATGTAGGCACTGAATATATAAGGAACAGTGCAGCATGGAAGTGTCAGTCAAGCTTAGGTACTCGCGACAAAATAAATTAAATAAACGTGCAAATAAATACTCTTGTACAGTAGTGATATATAAATAATTATAATTACCTATAGTAGTTAAGTGTTTAGTTAGTTTTATAGTTTCTTAGTGTTTTAAGTGTAATTAAGTTATAAAATAAATCGTTTAGTTCGTTAATAAACCAGTGCGTGTTTTAATTCACACTGTATCAGTAAAAAACGTTACAATATACTATAATTGAATTAATTTTATAACTGGTACATTATTTTAACAAGTGTTTAAATAAATAATATATTGTGCAACACGTGAAGAAAATGGTTCATTATGAACGAGCAAAGCGAGGGTTGCAATAATGGGTGTTTATAATCGACCATTATCCACGAGTTGCACATATTATTTTTTCCCACAGTAAAATAAAAAATTATATAAAAATTACTTTATAAACGAATCGTAGTGTGAACTTACCTTAATGATTTTATTGACAGATGTGTTTTATTTAGAATTTAAATTGTTTTTTTTAATTATTTTTTAGCTTTTAATTTTTTTTTAAATCTATGTTTAAAATCATATTTATGTATGAATGTATCACTGTATTTAAAAATAGCTGTATTATATTATTTTCAATTGTCTTCTTTTTCTTTTTTTAAAACTATTTAAACTACCTGTATACATATTTTCGGATTAAGAGGTTGTAAATTAATTATTAAAAAATCGCAGGGTAGTTATTAATAATGTTTTGACTAATTTCGATTAGGTTAAATAAATATTTATTATCGTGTACAGTGGATATGACTAAATAAATATAAACCAGAGAGCTGCGGTGGATGAAATATATTTTATATTTAGTGCTAATAGTGGGTTAAATATTTAATAAATTATCAAATATATTATCCAGTCTGATTTTTTAAGCAATTAATGATGTAATATAAATATGAACAATACAAACATTTACAATGTTACGTTAAAAATGTATCCCTACTGATAAATGTGATTTATACCATTTATTACAAAATAAATATTAACGTCTATATAATATAGTATATTTAGATTGTATATAGAGCGAAATTTATGGATTTTTATGTTTATTAAATAAATAAATAAACTATGTTTATAATACATGGCTGATTAAAAATTTGTAAATAATTTATATTTATATAATATATATTATGTTTGTTTGCACCTACTAAGCATTTAAATATTTATTGTAAAATAAACTTAATTTATCCATGCAGTTTTAAAATTTATTAAAGTAAAATTATTTATTAAACCTAAAAATTTTAAACCAATATTTCTACATAATGCTCCATCTACAACAAATACTGAGAACTACAAGTTAAGCTCACTAAGAAACTTTTACATAATGAAATAAACTAAAATTATGCTGAAAGCGCCATCTGGCAGAAGCTGGATGTACTGGGGATAGGTGCGCACTTTCAATTGGAGTTTGGTTAACGTCGTTATACACTGTGTTGAAAGATGGCGCTAGTATATTAGTTTTGGGATTTGTTTAAGGGTAACTTTATTTATTTTTATAAATTGTTTATTTTTATGGAAAACTAAATTTAATAAAAGCTAATTCAACTTTACAAAGATTTTGAGTTAATAATTATGTAATATTTATGAAATTTGACAATTTTATCATTTATTATTTAGTTTTTACAATATTTAACTAAAAAATAAGTTTATAGAACTTCTGGACATGGTTAAAATTGAAGGCTTATTATTTTGCAGATAAGTTTTATTTTTTTGTGTTTTGTCATTTTTGAAGTTTTTTTTAGTATTTATCACCATTTTTACCCTTTCTTTTATTAATCCAATCAAGCATTTTGGCCTTTTGTCCCCTTTTTTACAAATGACGCAAGTGACATTTCATGTAAAATAACAATTAATATTAAAATTACTTTATCTTTTTTGCGTTCATAATGACTTCATTATAACACCGCTTTCGGTGCTGTAATGAGATACTTTATCCCACCCAAAATGATTTTGATATTTTTATGATTTTTCTAGTACTTACGAGACTTTTCTGGCAATAAATTTTGTTTAACACCGAATAAAATTCTTTTTTTCTTCTTTAACATTAACAGCCGCTTATTGTAAATAATTAAATTAAGGACGGCATGGCGAGTCGATTTTGACATAAACTGTCAAATCAATGACTGTGATACCAACTATCTAAAGTAGAATTCGACCAAATTAAATTTAAGGTACCTATATTAATAATTTTTTTTATAGAATTTTTGCAAAATAGATAAAATAGCATAAAGCATGTCATAAGACCTTTTGTCGCACGCGGATTTGTAATGGCGTCTTATGACATTAGTTAATATACTATACTAACGCCATGTATAGAAAAGTTTATAAACGAGGTGCATACTATACTTTTTCTACGAAAAATACTTATAATTATCTTAAAATGATTTAAATCAAAAATTTGTATAGAGCGCCATCTATGAAACAATAGAGGAATCTGTGTGTTACCGTCAAATGTCAAATTTTTATATTTTATAAACACAGATTATAAAGGTTATAAATCGAAATGTTTTTCTTGAAAATTGACAGTTTTTTACAGTGAAAGTAAAGAAAATGTTTTATGAGCACTTTACAGTGGAGTCCGTGCCCGAATTTAAGTTATAGTTTACTGCCGGAGAAATTTAAAGGTCAGTACAATGTTTATATAAACTTTTCAAATATTGGCGTTGAGAAACTATTTAATACTTTTGTATTTTTGTATTGAGATAATAAAATAATTTTCACATTTAGTATTATTTTACAAGAAAGGCACTTTCTTTTAACGATTGCATGAGATTTGACAACTGTCAACTAACTTAAAACTAACTTCAGCCCGTGACTAAAGCGCCATAAAGCCACAACTTGTCAATGTGTATTTAAAAGGGCGCTTAGTGTCATGGAAACATGTACGATAAAGGGCGTTTTAAAGGTGGGAGTAGAAAAAAATACAAAAGTATTAAATAGTTTCTCAACGCCAATATTTGAAAAGTTTATGTGAACATTGTACTGACCTTTTCATTTGGCCAAAACAATTTCGTATATCTCTTAAAATGTTAATTTATATGAGCTTCTTTGTGGAGAACAAAATTTCCTTCAAAAATTTACTTTTTTTTTTCGTTTGGGTGTTTTTATATAATTATGTTTGTTTATACAGGGTGTGATTGGAATGTTTTTAAATTTAAATGCAATATTTTTTACATTAAATAGTAAAAACCTGTTTTTTATAAAATTAAAATACAAATAGTATTGACTGTTCGGTAATACGTTTTAGAGGAGGAAGTCTTATAATATTTATAAGATTCTGAAGAATTTCCATAAGTGACATTAATACTAAATAAAAACCTTGTTTGTTATTTCATTTAATACATTTTTCTAGTAAATATAAGCTTTTTATCAGACACATAACTTATGCCATGAATAAGTAAAATATCAAGACAACGTTTCCTTGGTCCCTCGACGCCATAAGTAAATAACCTTCCAGACCATTTTTTGCCACCGTTTTCTCTTTCCAATCTTCTTCGAGTACAATGCATATCTTCCACATAGCGTTTCCAAGACGTGAGCCCTCCTCCTCGGGGCAAAACTTCAAACGTAGACAGTCAGTTCACGTAGTTTGAAAGTGTCCATAAAGAAAAGAGTATGGAAGAACGTACAAGTCCGATAAATTAAATAATCGAGATTGTGTGAGTTTAGGTGCGCTCTAGCGACAAATGGCAGCCAGTTTCACACTCTCTTGGTGGTCGAATAAGGTCGCGTCGATGGTACACACCGAGCGCTTTTGCCGCTATCTTCTCATCGTCCACCACCTTGTTTTATGTTCCAATGTCGGGTGCTACCGGTGTAACTGAATTAAGAAAAAACAAACTGTTAATGATTAAGCTTGATTGCGATCTTATTAGTTTTAGAAGCAATAATAAAAATGATAAGAGATTTCCATACGAATTTTGTAGAAAATTTCTTAAATTTCCAAAATATTTGGTCTTAAACATGCAAATATTCGCATAAATCCGAATATTTCAAAAAATCGAAGTAACTTTCGAGTATTTTACAATCTAAACCCGGCAACACCGGCTCATAATCACCATCACAGAATCTTGAATCATACACTAATTATCGAGTACAAATCACAAAATACCTCGCTAAAAGGTCAAAGCTTGCGATATTGTCCAAAGATACAGGAATATTTATATTCCCGCAATAAAATTTTGTCCCTTCTGTGTCAAATTCAGATATTTTTCACACTTCTTCATCGAGTGATACACACGAAAGACAAAATCAAACTAAATGACACAATTTTCGGTTGCGATTCGGTATCAGAATTTCAGAAAGAGTTTTTATGCTGTTTGTTTTCAGTTTATAGTAGGCACAATAAACGGTACGATTTTTCCTAAAGACTTTCAAATGAACAATCACACATGACTAATCAAACCATGGCATGGTTTAACAAATCGAGACTAAAACCAAATCCACTAAAGTCTCAACTAATATATTAGTGTATACACTTCCATTAATAAAGACAAAATCTAATATAAAATACATGAAAATCACACTAGACAATAAAGTCAACTTTAATCTTCACTCTTCCCTGTCAAAGAAAAATACAATAGCAAGGGCTAGACATTTAAGAGGACTTACATACAACAAAAAAGGCATAAATGATAAAAGAAAAAAGGGTATACACCTTTATATGCAACCAATCCTGGAATATGGATGTATCTTACTTAATAATGCTCGTAAACCAGCACTAAGCAGTATTAAAACTGGGGAAACCTTATCACTCCGAAAAATCACCAAAATGAGACATACAAACAACTCTTTGCACAACTCCCAATGACCTTTAGTATGCTATTTATAATATCTCACCAAATATCAACAAACTTTATTAGCAAGGACGCTAACTACGACATTCTTAGCGAATTATATTTGTATAGTATAGGGCAACAGAAAATTCAAGCACCCAGAAAAGACTATATCTTCAACAAATTAGATCACATATATATATTTTTTTGTTTTTTTACATATGTTCAAGATATTATCACCGGCCGATTAAAGCTCATTTATTAATATTATTATTATTATCCAGAACAAACATTATTAAAAGATTTTTTTAAGTAAAATTTCCTAAAATTTTATAAATTTCCGAAAGTTTTCGAAAGATTCGAAAATTTCCTGAAACATTTAAAAATATCCGAAATAATCATTAACCTCTGAAAATATAAAATTTTGACACAAAAATCATATTAAAGCTAAATCATTCTTTTTTTTAATATTGAAATTTTTTTAAAATTTTTAAAATTTTACTCAATCACAGCCACTTTATTTATTAATGATGTAGGTAATCCCTCCTACTTTATGATCTCCTGATCCACAAAAAAAATTTAAATTCGATCTTCGATATTCATCCTGCGGTAATACAGAAAAATGGATGACATAACATCTCCGCCTTTATGCCTTCCTGATACTTTTTTATACGAAATATACAGAAAGATATTAAGTATTAAATTAAACATTGCAAATTAAAAGGGTTTAAATGTGGTCAATTTTTTCATTAATGTAATTAGGTTAAGAGAATGAAACATTTTATAGATATCTAGAATTTTTTTTTTAAATGTCACTTTTTTCCATTTTTATTTTAATTCTAATAAAATATAATGTTTTAGTTAAAAATGTTGTTTTTTAGTTTAGTTTTTTAACATTCTTAAACATTTTTGCGCCAAATAAGATTTTTCCTGTTCTATTTCAAAGTCAAACTTTATTTAAAACAAATTTACCAAAACTTTGTAAGGAACTAAAGAGTTTTGTATAAAAGGTAAAATTAGGTTTAGTAAAGTAAAGTATTGTAAAATTAAACCATAAATTTAAAACTGCCCTGGCAGTCTGGCCGTTTTAGAACAATTTTATCAACAAAAGTCAAACAGAACTAAGCCTCAAAAATGTGCGGCCCAGTAACTTTTAACATTCAAACAATTTTAGCTCGGAAAGCAATTAACAGGATTCCGGTAGAATTGTGTGGCTTAGAAATTAGTAAACAAAAACATAACATGGTCCGTTTTAGTTGGTTTACAGGTATGGTAAACATCGTGCTTAAATGGGGCTTATTAAAGTTTTGTAAATGTGGCGCCAAGTTGGAGACATTTTTTTAACTTTACACTGTTACATAAAATAACAAATTTTGGTGTATTAGGAGAGCTTGTATTTAATTTTAATTTAAGCAGTTTTTTTTACTTATTTTGATTTACAGTAAATCATGTTTAGTTTTTATTTCAAAATATAAATCTGTTTATATTTGATACCTAAAATTTAACGAAAAGAATTTGAGAGCATATTGCATGCTATTGACATTATTTGGTTTTTCCCAGTGCCTTAAAATTCCCTCCTTGTTATGTATTGAACGAATATAAAAGGATCGACATCGAACAAAAACCATTGTCAATGATATTAAGTATACTACTTTTTGACGTCAAATTGATAGGTGCCTATTTAAGAAGTGCCAGTATCAACTTAAAAATTTGGACCTTATTTGGAAGGTATTTCGATTCTATATTTAACTCAAAACTAAAATCAATGATTGCTAAGTTGTAAACGTTTAAATAAAATTACTTACACATTATGTCTTGTATAATTATATGCTATATGTTTATTCTTTGTTTTAGTAATTTTGCTTTTCATAATAAAAAATACCTTAATTATTTTTATCGTGAATATAAAGTGTTTTTGTTTATGAATTGAAACATCAAAGAGAGTCCCCATTATTTACAATTCTAACAGATATTCAAATTCGAATTTAGGCAAATTTCTGACATGAATTGCAAATAAACGGGTCCACAGCAGTGAACAGTGTCTGGTTCGAATTAGTTTATTACGGTGGAGGTTAAACATTGCCTAATTAAAAATTTCATTAGCAGTGAGAGAAGTCTGTCTCGTTTATTCATTAATTACCAAATATTTTTTGCCGTGGCACTGTCGAAAAGCAGGCTTAATTCGCCACACGAATTACTGATTTTCGTAAACAACGGAAAACTTGCTTTGGGCGAGGTTATAATATTTTTTTTTAAACTTGACGCGCATTTACATAAAAATAATTAATGTGTTGTGTGAAAAATTATTAATGTAAAACGTTTTTGGGTAATTTGTTAAATTTAAACATATTTATCCTTTACATTTGTATAAAATATGTAGACATATAATTTTACACAGTTTGAAACAACTTTTTGCCTTGCCATCATAATTTATAATAAAATAAAACTTTTTTATTATGTGCGAAAAAATGCTTGTTATTTTTATTATTTTTTATAATTGTTATTAATATTATAATATTTAATATATATTTATTACATTATTTTTACTTTATTCTTATATTTTAATGTGCATGTATTTATTATTTATACAGTGTGTCCCACCGAAAACTGTCAAACTGAAAATATATAAAATTACAACAATATATCATTATTGCTTTATATTTTTGTGTATGCTTTTCATTGTTTAGTTTAATTCCTTACTTTATTTTAATAGCTTTGGTAAAGTGACCTTACCAAATAAGAAATATTTGTGCGTTATTAGATACGGTTGAAGATAAATTGAATGCAAATAAAAGTAATGTGAATCAAGATGTTCTCCATGGTCAAGTGGCTTTGACTATGGGAAATTAGCCGTCGTGAGTTATATTCTTCGATAAAATCAGCAGAGTAACAAGTGAAAAGTATACATTTTCGCTTTAGTTCATTGTAATTAACTTTGGAATCCATATCGAAAAAAATGCTCAAATAAATCAACTTTTCGTTTTGAACACTGATGCAAGGTAAAGATATCTTTATATACCACCAAAGTCAGTTTAAAATTGGAACATATTGAAAGGTTTTACACTTTTTAAGATAATATTAAAAAATTTCATATTTTATTTGGATAAAACATAAAATATTATGTACACACGGCATCTGATATTGCCATAGAATTTTTCTTAGCTAGCAACATTCTATCAGCCTTGTTTCGCATTTTATACAGTGTATATAAAGTAAATAAACAACCGAATTAATTTAATCTTGTTTGTAAAGAATCAATTTTGAAATGAACAAGCTTTTTTACAAACATAATCATCATATTATGATATATAATCCATAATTTAAATAACCTAATTACAAATATTATTATTAAAGTATAAGGAACTATCCTTAAATACAAAATTTGGGGAAAACATTTTTAGTTTCATATCGTGTTACAATTACTTATTGTGCTCGTTTTACTATATTGAGCATGGCATAAATATTTACAGAACAAAATTACATGATTGGATGATAAATATTGTTGGTCTATGTAGTGAATATGAGAGATGTATTCATTTTATACTAAAAATCCAAACTAGAAGTATATGGGATTTATAATAATTATAATATTAATAATACTTACAAAAATGGTAATCTATGTTCTCTTTTTGTATTGTTAATATTAAACTTTCTGCAAAATAAAAAATAAAAGATGTTAAGGGTAACATGCAAATTTCTGAATAATTTGGTGTCCCAAAGAGATTAAATCAAAAAAGGGATTTTTGCATTTTGCATTAAACTGATATCGGATGACAGTTCAATGGTTTAGGGGGATCTATGGAAAGTAGATGTATACGGTATGTAAATATTTTTTGATTATTTTCATACATTAAAAACCAGCTTATGATTTAAAAATTCTCTAAATAGTTGTACGTAAAATTCAAGGTGTTAAACATACAATTAAAAAAATAATACATACCTACAGGTTTTTGTCAAAATCCCCCACGAATGTTAACAGATCTGTGAAAGTGTCTATTTTCAAAGCCATTAATTTAAGAAGTTTATTAAAATCCACCACCCCAAATGATGAATGTGCGGCTATATTTTATGTTTCTAATTTAGTCAGACGTTCATTAAAGTGCCCTCCTAAGAAAGATATAATGCGTTTTTTTATGAAGGCATTTCCCTGTTAATTTACGAACGCTGATTTTAAACCAAAAGATATAGAGCAGATGAGAAAAGGCGATAGTTTAATAGATACACATGGTCGACACACAGAGAGAAAGGAGTGGTTGTAAACACCGTAATAGGTTTATATTCACCTTAACGTAGCATTGTATTTTGCCGACCTCATATGGGTTTATAGTAAACACATCTTAAAGTATATCATATTTATTTGTTAATAAAAGTTAGTTCGGTAACAGTTAAAACATTAGTTAGTTAGCTATTAATAAAAAAAACGCTATGTTAGAAAAGTATTCTTATCGAATTGGTCTTCACTTAATAGTTAATCCACAGGCGCTTTATATTAGAAAAGCCTATTTATAGTAAATGAACTTAAGGTAATACTTCATCCACAAGAGCTTTGTATTAAAAAGGCAATAGGTGTTTATTATAATGCGAGAAATAATAATAAATATTTTAATTAATTGCAATTATCAATTCATATTTTAACTATTAGAAATGTATGATTATTAGTATAGAATGTATTTATAACAGTGCGATTGTATAAGGTAATAAATAAAAGTGTGTATTTATAAGAAAATTTATTTTTGAAAAAAGTTAAAAATATTTAAGGTGTAACAGAACAAAAAAAAGAAAGTGGCGTCTGGGGGGTTTTGGGTATACCGATACTTAGTTATAAGACATGGGACCCACACCAACTAAGATATCGGTATAGCCAAAATCCACCAGCCGCCATTGAAAAATGAATACATTTAGAGTAAGCTTATACCTATGAGTACCTACATAAAAATAATAATAATTAAAGTAATATTTAAAAAAAAGAATGTAGTGATATTTTGTTGCCGGAAGCTCATTAAAGATGAGTGGTAACTTCTGATTTCAAATCAGTGATTTGTAGTTAGAACTATAATAGTTCTAAAAGAATTTAATTTTTATTTTTTTAATGCTTTATATTTCCTGTTTTATTTCTATTTACCGGGCTCCCTATATATCCGTAGGTATATACCGAGCCCGGTATATAAAAATAAAAAAATCCTTTTAGAACTGACTAAAAATCCGAAGTTACCACTCATGTATAATGAGCTTCCGGTAACAAAATATGATTTCATTATTCTTCATAAAAATATTACTTTTAGTATTTTTTTACCAAGAAAACATAACTGCCGTTTCTGTGCAATGCCACTGGAGTGATATTCTTTACAGTAGTACACTTAGTTAAGAGTTCCTGACAATCTGCCTTGGAATTTTCCATAATTTGCACACAAAAAAACGTTTCCACTTAATGGTGCAACTATTACTATTCTATGATGGGAATCGACTAAATCTCTTAAGAGTCTTAACTGAACTAATCGAAACTCGCATAGCCTATGCGGCATATTTTTTATCCCCACTCCAGTGGTTTATTGGGTATAAATGAATCTTATTAGTAAATAGTAATAAGTTATTACATATAACACCATGCTATAGCAATAAATAATATATAATAATAAGTATTAAGAAATCTGTTTGGATAATAATAATAAAAACGTCTACGAGTCATCTCTTCGTAGATTTATTATTACCCGATAAGTTAACTATTACCTCATAGTGTAATATTCTGTAGTTATTGTAAGATTACTGATATTAAACCAGTGTAATACATTTAAACCATGACAGCTAACTATTATTCATATAACTTCTTAAATAACCGCAAAATTATTTCCTAATACTCTTTTTTTGTTAATAACCAAGACATCAACCAGCAAAACACCTTCGTGTGTTTAAAATCTATTCTATATTATTTATTAAAAAATTAGAGATATCTTATCTTGAGGCAATAATTAAGTTCTAGGAATTCATCATGTTTTACCAATTAAACAAAAAGTTTATTTATTATATTTCAAAATTTAAAAATTATAACTTTATGGTACTTAAAAAGAAATGTGTTCGAAACTTATATTTTGTAATAATAAATGAGTCTTTTCTCTCTGTGCATTCAACAGTTTTTGTTAAGAGATGAATTACTGGTCCATAAAATTGACTTTTTATAGTTTGAAGAAACCTTGTAGGATAACTTAATGAAGTAGAAAAATATATACAGTTTGAAAAATAAAATTTCCATTTTTTTTATTGTAAAGAGGAACAGTAGAAATTAAAAAAAAATGATTTTCTTATCCCTAAATTACGTTGCAGTCAAATTTCTCAAAGGGTTTTAAGAGAATTGGGCGACTGTACATACCTCACGGGTCCATGGCCCCAAGATTTTTCCCAGTTAAGCTGATTTCACACCGAATGGCCGGCACGTTCACCAGACTTATCCCCTTGTGATTTTAACCTGTGGTTATTTCAAGGAAAGAGTTTATCTTCACAAACCAAGAAATTTGAATTAACTAAAGTAGGTTACTTTTACAAAAGTCGTCCGTCATATTGGATCCACCATCTTTACTTGAATTTGAATTTAGATTCTAAATTAGCCACCTAAAAAATAAATTTTCTTAAATTTTGTGGAAATCAAACAACAAATTTCAATTTTAATCAATTTAGAAAAAAATTTCAGCTTATTCTCATTTTGAGGTTTGGCATTTAATATTGTGGTCATTTGAGGGGTTTTACCTTTTCTTAACTTTTGCTCATCGTCATTTTAGCTTGGAAAAAAATAATTCAGATATATCTGTTCTCTAACTCTATTCAGTTTAGCAAATAACAACTTTTTAAAAGGCTGAATCTTCTTTGAAGTCAGTATATGGTGAGAGTAGTTTAATCTTCCTTGAAGGTAGCTGCTTATTTTAACCAATTGAGCGTATAGTCCGGAATACGTCTCGTATGTTTATGTTCATGTTTGTTATTTAGGCCTCAAGTAATCATTTTTGCACATCATCATTTTGGCTTGTCATTTAACTTGTAGTATTTGCTCATCTAGGATTTTGGCTTGTCGTAACTTACAAAATGCATTTTAATGTTATACCAAACCAATATTTTTCATAATAATTTTTGAACATAAATATTTCAAACAGTTCTAAAACTTGACCTCGCTGGTGGTACGGTACTGGATGCATACATAGCAATTTACGCGGGTAAAAGTTAACCTGAAGATTTATTTACAATAATGTTTGTTTTCGCATAAACAATTAACGTCACACGCATGTTTTATGGCATAATAATCTCGACTCGATCGTTAACAATTAACGAACCGGGATGTATTTAAAAAGATAATACGGCAATACTGTTTTGTTTCGCTTACCGTCATTACTAATTATTGGCCTGCACTTAAATGCTTTATTGGGGCTTTATAGTTCCTTTATTTCTAACGATTAAATCAACATTTAACTGCCTCAAACGGTACTTTATTAATTTAAAAACTGCTTTAAAGCTAAGAATCGGTACCATTGAAATATACTATTATGTCATATTTTAGTCAAACTTTATAAAAGCAGTGCTTCATGTCATATAAAGGTACCTACTGGAGAAAAAAAAATTGGGTGATTCTACAAAAGTTGGGCAACTTTTGACCTCATTTTGTTTATATAGTTTTCGGAGATAATATAATAAATATACTGTTCCAGACCTAGCCAGTCACTTTTTCAAACAGTTTCTGAAATATCTGTGTTTTCTAAATTTGAATGCAAGGGAAGTGACGAGTATACCAGGGTACTAATTAAATACATAATTTATTGGAAAATATAAGATTTATTGCAGCTTTGAGCATATTATACATTAAATATCTTAAAATCAAATAATACCACACATCAGTGGCGGCTGGTGGACTTTGGGTATACCGATATCTCAATTATTAGATATGGGACGCACACCAAATTTATATGAGTTTATAATGACATAAAATAAACAAGTTCTGCGCAAGCAGAATTTAAATTGAAGTTTGCGAAAAAAAGATAACCGAAACATCGAACATGGAACTGACGACATGGAACTGACGAAACGGATACAACTTTGAGATTATAATTCGGAATTAAGTATTTTACTGATATTTTTTATTAGTGGATGCTACTTATCAACAATTCACATGTAGCCTTATAAATTACAATGAAATATATATACGTAAGAAAATAACTACTCACCACAGTACTGAAATTTTTACTGGAACTATACGTGCATTCACCACAACTTCGCCGCTTGCATTATTTTCAAGATGACTGTAACAACACTTGAGTTAAAACGAGGACTTGACGTTTAAACTTCAATATTTCGCAGGAATTTTGAATTTTAACATTGGACAGAGAACTGACGGGTAAAAGTGAGTACAAAGATTATAAATTTTTTAAAAATTGCTAATATTCGAATCTATGATAAAGTATGAAAAATACATTGTTTGTAGTGAAATTAAAAAATTTAAGATAAATTGAATATATTTTAAAATAAAATCACTCAAATATTTGATTCAGGAGTTGTGACACGCCAAGGTACTGATGTTTTGAATATTTATTATGTTTTGCTACAACGTGCTTTTGAAAAAATACATTAAAATTGGGTGGACAAGTTAAAAAAACCTGAATCTTTTGTAATATACTAAAATATTTACAAAAATATTAAAATACCTACTCTATTGACTGATGACATCAAGTTGTCCAACTTTTGTAGAATCACCCATATATGGAACAAAAATCTTTAGTCAAGAAATTTCTACATAGACTGTAAATATTTAAAATTAATAACGTAAAAACACAGTAATGTTCCTAAAAGTGACGACTTCTCAAAATGTTACGTTCTGGTTTTTTTAAAAATTGGTGTACTTAAGATGCTCAGATCTTCGTAGGCGATAAAGGTAATGTGAATAAGTGAGTGATGGTCGGCCACGTAAGATTAATTAATTATTTTAAAACGTATTTACTCAGCGACACGCAGTTAAAGATAGACCCACGAGTTAAGATAAGCCGAAAAGAAACATGTTCATTTTGTGTTAATTTTAATGCATAATCTTGTTCATCCTAAAAGATTATTAATTATATGAGGAGAGGTTCCCCATTAGCAGTGAAAAGGATTGTCGTTACGCTAAAATCTATAAATCAACCCACTGATTAATTTCAACGGGTCCTTGTTGCTTGTAAATTTTTTCAGAAAATGCATCGGAATACCCAGGTTTACGATTTATTATGGCCGCTTGATAAATTGGACGTTTTAAGGCTCTGAGGGCTACCAACTGGCAAATAATTATTTACAAAGGGTAACTTGACAAATATCTGCTTTTGGTAGATGCCATGAATGAGTTTTTGGTGGTACAGGCTATACAATATTTTAAAAGTATTTTTATTTTACTTACTTAAAATGTAAAAATATCCAATATAATGTTTTCCTCATCATAAGTCCTCGAACGTATCGCATATCGTGAAACTTTAACAGATAAAACTGATCTAAAATACTTTCCACGTCCTAAATAGTGCAATATTGTATCACTGGAAAGTTAACTAAGGTACGAGTTCGACTTTGTAAACTTGGATCGTAAAATTAAAACAAACCCCAATAAAGACGATCCAATAATGCAATACAATATATTTCATTTGGAACGTTACGTTAGTTGTTTAGAAAACGTGTTCTGTTTATACTCGTCTATTAATCCGAAAGGAACCATAAAAGTTTTTACCGAATTTTCTGTTTAACTAAATGGTTATTCTACGCTGGGGAGACATTACGAGAATTTATTGTCGAAGACTATGTTGTTTTACTCAGGAATTTATAAATATCGTAATTCCCTAAATGTAAAAAATAAAACTTGATTCCGTCAAGATGAAAATACAAATTAACTTGCCATATGACCACTACTAAATACTACCTTATAGCCCATTACTATCTAAATACATTACGCTAAAAAGTTGTCACATTACCTATAAAACCATTAATATAATCAAATATTCCTATAAATACATAAAATGCATATGCATATGCTTTATTGCCCATTTAAAACAAAATTATTGGAAATATACTAATTATATTTTTTTATCCACAAATTTCCCAGCTAAGACTCTCTGGTCATTTCACGTCAGATCAAACAGTGAAGTTCACTACACCGAGTAAGATTTTCCTCAAATTTTGTTTAGATGATATATAGGCTTAAATAACAAAAAATCTTAGTTTTGAAGGTCCTCTACTTTTTTGCATGATCGTTGGATTTGATAAAAAATCAAATTTTTCTGTCAAAAATGACAGGTGACAGGTGTCAAACATAATTTATAACAGATGTAGCTCATCTCCGAAGAGAAAAAGGGTATTCAAAAAATTCCAAAAGTATCTTGAAAAAATATACTTTTGAATAGCATACATAACAGTTTTGTAATATAAAGTAACCTCAAATGTTGAAGAAAACTGTGATATCCACTTTTGGGTTGGAATTTTTTGAAAACATCACCTGATGAAACAACTACAGATTAGAATTCAGCGTACCAAATTAATAAAGGAACATAATTTGGTTGATTAAATCCAAAACTCCCTAACTGTTACTTCCTGCCAAATGCAAAATATATAATCCAATTTATTTTCCATTTTCAGATCAAAATTTAGCTAAAAGTGACCAAAAGTGAACAGTTTAGCAAAAATTTCAAATCCGTTTGTAGTTTTATTATTAAGTTGATCAAAGTTTACACACATAATATAAAAACCTGATATTTCACCTCTTTTGCTTCAAGATACAAATCCTGAAAAAAAAGAAAATATATAATGCACTTTTCTCTCCTAAATAAGATTTTATTTTTCTAAAAGCCATTTGAGACGGCACTGAAGTTTCGCTATTTCCAGTACAATACCTGCTTCATACAGCGAACAATCGTTTAGCGAAGCAAGTTGACCAAAGAAATGGTGACTAGTTTGCATAGTAAAAGCTTATTAGTTTATCGTGTACGCGTTACGTACAGCAATCCTTTGTTGAGGAAATTTAAGACTTCTTTGTGCCACTAAACAGTTTATTTAGTCTATGTCTGCTAGCTATACAACACTATAACCTTCCGAAGCGTTCAAATTGTTTTAACAGAATCCAGATTCTAAACAATTTAGGATAAAATCAACAATAAAAAGTACGCCTGAAGGTTGTTGTTTTTTATTTACTTTGGACGAAGTTTAATCCTGCAAACTTCCAAACTCCCAAATTAAAACCAAGATTTGAATTAAGATTTAAACCAATAAAACATCTTCAGTCTACTTATTGGCACTGATACAATGCTGGATTAATTCGTAAGCAGAAAGTTAGACAGGTCTTAATTATTTGTAATGTAAACTTTATACTTGTAGGTTTGTTTGCTTTTGGTCTTAATAAATTAATTTTGTCCTATTATTACAGTATCTTATGTTTATTGCTGTCATTCATATTCAGTTTATTGTAATAATGAAAAATTGGTATTTAATTGTAGTTTATTGGATGCTTCGTTTTTAATGTATAATAAATTATAAGACAAAAGCCATATGTAGTTTCCTGTCAGTCAGTACAAAACGCAAAATAAAATTGAATTCAAACGTGATACTATACAATTACACTACTAAAATAGATTCTTGTTTATTATAAACATAATATTAAATTACTGAAACATGTGATTAAGTGATCCGCCATATCCCCTTGGATTATGTGTTCTTTTATTTTCAAATTTGTTTATGACATCTGATTCTACAAGCATCTGTTTTCAATAAATTTTATTTACTGTAAATTTCATTAGATACCTATAAATTTGAATGAAACATTTTTATTACCGCGATTTATTATTTTGATGTACGATCTCGTAAAATGTTACAATTTATCGATATTTTATGTTTTGTTTTTTTTCAAATATATGCCTAAATGAAAATAAAATATAACCAAAAAATTTTAGTTTGTATTTTTAAGTAAGAAAAAAACTTTTAAAGTAGAAAAACAAATATCACTATGGATTTTCAAAATATTATAGTTACTTAGTTAATATTATTTTATTTAAAAATAACTTGTACACAATTATTAATATGTCTTAAATAAAGTATAATTTAGGTTTGTCTGTCTTCGTTTAAACTATGAAAGGATCGTTAGTATGAAAAAACATCTAAAAATAAACAACAAAATTAAAAAATAAAAATAAATACTTTATTTGGTGTTAAAAGTTAACAAATATATGCAAGATATTCCATTAGCTTAGCACTTAAACACCACAAAAATTTTGAAGCGTGTCTGTGCATATATTTAATTTTAAATTAAATTCGCACTTTTTAATACAAAGACAAATACATCTAAATAATTAAAGTTATTTATATCATAAGGCTGAGAAGTGAGTCTTTTATGCTGAGTTTGAAGGCCGACGCGTAGCGGATGCCTACAATGGAGCGAAGCAAAAAAAGACTTCTCAGACGAATGGGATACAACATTTTATCTTCAAGGTACCATTTAAAGGTAATATACAATTTTGTAAGCATTTTGTTAATTTCAAAGGTTACAGATGATTTTGTTAATGTTATGTAGATATAAAAGCAGTTTTTCATAGTAAAAGTGAAGAGAATATTTTAGGGGCACTTCACGGTGCTCTAAGCGAAAAATTTGAAGAAGGCAATTACTTATACTGTTACTTGAAAATACCTGTACGCCACTCTGTTGGTAATTTTATAAAATATTTAAATATACTAACCTTATGCATATGTTTCGAGTTAACTCTACATCGACTTGCGTACATTTTACCACACTTTATGAAGCGTAAATAATATTCTAATATAGTAGATGTAAAGCCTAATTAGCAAAACGTAACGTAAAAAGAGACGGTGACCATAAATCATTTAAATGCAGCAAAAATACTTTTTATTGGACTGTTAACTATTCGCTCATTAAATAGGTTCAAGTTTTAAACGTGTCGCTTTGTTTACGGCCGTCTTTATGGGTTGCTTTATGGTTTTTGCTGCACAAATTGTTTGTCTCTAGTCTGCTTCTTCCTAAAGTAAATACAGCTTATACACTTATTTATTTTAATTTTAAGAATCATCAAAGGTTATATTATTTACCCACTGTTACAGTACCTACTGCCATACTTATTCACTCAACGCTACTACTAAGTTAGTAGTACTTAACACTATAAGCTCATCATAGATAAAGGGTTTTTTAGACTAAAAGAACCGTGCTGTCAGTAATGATTTACAAATCCTTATAAACACGCTTTTTTATCTTTAAAACCTTTTTTTTTGTTCTTTTTCCTGCAAAAAAATTCAATACGAATAATCAATATTCCATGGGATCCTCGAATATATATCCACTAAAACTCCCCCGTCTAGGTGGTTCAAAGATCTGTACTGAGGTTTGCTTGTCCCCAAATGATTTTACTTCCATAGTCCCAGCTCTGTTGCTTCTATGAAGCTGGGAAGTTATTTAATGTATTATGGTGTGGGTTTGGTACCACCAAAGTGTGTCCTTTTTATGGTGTTAAACGCCTCACAGTAATACATAATTTGAGGAGGTGTTTTGTCCTTATCTTCATTGTTCATTTGCCATCTCCATTATGTAAAGGTGTTTTTTAAATGGGGAATGGACAACCATGGCAGAATTTGGTTTCTGTTTTTTGTTGATGGATCATCCAAAAGTGCTTTTGAATGATCCAGACCAGGAAGACTTTCCAGTATAGTTTGTGCAAAGCCATAAAAGTCTTATTAGGTGAAAGTCGACAATATGTACGAGATTCATCCATACAATATGTGGTTTCAGCAGGTGCTATTCTGTCAAAATTATTGACTCATTAAGGACTCGATTAATGAATAATATTACATCAAAAAAGGGCACTTAATTACTTCTTGTGGAGCTATATCAAATTTTGGGTGCATGCTGGTAATGCCAATATTCACCGCGTTATTGGTAAGATAAAGTCTTAATTACTTGAAAAAGTGGATTTTTGGGGTTTCAGTACTCCTAAAAAAAATATTTCCGATCAATTAAAAATCTTGAAAATTAAGATCTATATTTAACATAAAAGTTAGATGTGCTTCTAGACTATTATATATTCGTAGTTCTTCAGGCATCTTAATATGTTTTTTTACATATATAAAAGAATTTTTTCTTTACAAAACGTAGCTGTAAACCAAAGGAACGTCCATTCGGATACAATTAAACATATTTACTTTAATTAAGGAGCAATTACAAAAAATATATTTAATTAACCCCTGTTGCATAAAACCGCTTGTTGAGCGATTTAAATATTTTTACGAGAGAGCAGATGTGGAAACGTTTCGGAGAAAGAAAAATCTGCCCGGCAGACATTCAAAAAAGCAAATTAAATAATTAAATACTCTTGGGTGGTAAGTAATACTGAAACGTTTCGGCTCGACTGGCTCTTAACAGACGTGGACCTGCAACAAATTAAGAACAAGTAACGTACGAACGTACTTACAATGTAAAGTGTGGTCGTTATATTCGTCAAACTTACATTTTTACACTATAATTTTCAGAGAACTTTATTGAGTATTTAAAAAATTAAACGTGGGTCTGCGCGCTTTTAATAATAAGTTTATCGCCTTGAGGAAAAACGTCAGCAGTTAAATTCAACAACAAAGTCTAGTGCATTGCTGTTTTTAGTGTACTCTTGTACATAAAATGTGCATTTTTCATTTGTGCAGTTTAATTAAATTTTAAACATAATTATACTCCCTTTTCGCGGGAGAATTAAAATTGTAGAAATCACTAGAATATTAACACGACATTAAGCTTTAAATGTTAAAAGCTCATTTTAGAATATTATAATTGTATATTATGTATCAAGTTTGATAAACCCCATTTTAGTCACAAATTAAATAAGTGTCTATAAAATTTTCTAAAAATTATATAAATTAAATATTTGTATAGAGCGACATCTATACAAAAATAGAGTAACCCTAGAAATGGGAATCTGTATTACCGGCGCAAATGTAAAATTTTTGTGTGTTAATCTAAATTTATCCCTTTTAAATCCAACATAGAAGCAGTTTTTCACAGTGAAAGTGAAGAGAATGTTTTATGCGCACCACTCCATTTCACAAGAAGGGCACTTTATTTTAACGATTTTATGACATATGACCCCGTGACTAAAACCTGTTGCTAACTGACTAAAGACCCACTTCTTGGCCTACTGACATAAATAACTATTTGGTTTTAACATACTGTGTAGTGCATTGAATTATTTTAAAGAAAAGCAGTGGTTTAGGCCCTAAACTTTAGGGTAAAAACCCATTTTTAATTTAACCCAGTCTTAAACATTACATACAGCCTTAATTTTCCTAAATTATTTTTTACTTTTTACATTTTACTTCTCACTGGTTTATTTAACTCTGATGCAGTAATCACATGAATTATAAAATTGTAGATTAAAAAGCGAGAAGCTCATACAATCTTGTTATAAAAATTTGCATTTTTATTGTATTTTTAATGAAATGGCGTAAATGTAAAATGAAAAATGTTAAAATAACACGGACATAGACCGTTAATGTACGAATTATACGATACCGCAGATGCAATAATAATTTTTATTTATTTTTTTATTGCCACCACAAATTTTTAAATATTTAAATCAGTTTTTACATTAAAAATAATAATAAAAAGGATTTTCGTCAATAATTATTGTCACACATTTAAAAATATCTATTAACATTTTTTAGGATTATAAGTAACTTTTGTCTGTAAATACAACATATTTAATAATTTAGTATGATATAATTAATTGGGACACCCTTTATAATTTTTTAAATTTTTAACGAAATCATATGGTCAAAACAAATTTTACCGTAAAAATTGCATCTTAATAATTTTTTTGGTTTAAAAGATATTCACGTATAAATGGTGTTAGAATTAAATTGGACACTCAGTACTTATACGGTATATTGTGGTATAATTAATCGAGAAATGAAAAGAACAGAAGATAAGAGAACAGGAATGTTATGGGAAGTCTTTATTTGCCTCCTGGTGACGAAACAATCATAAATAAGAAAAAATAATAAGGCTTGAAAAAAATGCGATTCTAATGCATGGCGCAGAAACATGAAAAAATTCAAAAATTAACAAATAGCTGAGATTCATATGTGGTAAAATCTGGCCCAGCACAATATTAAACAAGGAACTGCAAATAATTACAGAAGAAAATAATTGGAAAAAGTATATGGAAATTAATAGAACACACACTAAGAAAAAACAACAAAGCATAGCTCGACAAGCACTTAACTATAAGATACCAGGAAAAAGACGAAAAGGTGGACCTAATAATACATGAAGAAGCAAAGTTAATGAAGAACTTTAGAAACAAGGTTTAACATGGTCAGAAGCAAATATCATGGCAAAGAACAGATGAAAATAAAAAGAAATAGTAGAGTGTATGTAAAGGCAATGCCTAAAACCAGCTATTATACCATCTTTATTGCCTTCATCTCCAAAAACACCTTAACAGGTGCTCTTTTTTCCTAAGGAGTTTTAGGCGGAAAAGAAGAAGTTGAACAGATGTGTTCCACACCACACGGCTACCCGCCACTAAAGAGGCCCAAACAGTCTGTTTGTCGGTGCCTGATGAACAACACATCATATTTAAGTTATCTCTCATATTCGACATAAGAAAGAAAAGTTTAGGCTGTGGTTAATTTTATAGGTAATTTAAACAACATGCACATTTATAGGTAAAAAAAGATTATAGGTATGTTCCCAAAGCTTAAACGCGTATATTTACATAGGAATTAAATAAATCCCTTGCATTAAATGTATAGATATTGTCAAATGGTTAAATAGTAAAACTTAAGTCTGTTTGATTAGGTTCTTCAGCAACTTTTTCTTTTCGTTTTGAAGAGGCTTTACAACTGTTTGCAGAGAGGAAAGATGCAACTCGTTGCAACATCTGCTTGTGTTTGCTTTTTGCGGAAAAAATTTAATCAACTGGTAACATTAGTTCAACGCAATGTTAAGAAAATAATGTTTTTAGTTTTACAGTGTTGATTTTCCATTACTTTTATGGATATTATTTGTTTTTGATACTGCAGAAACTTCGGTCTCAATATAGCAAAAATAAACAGCAAGATTTAAAATCAATATTTGTGTTCGACTATTACAAGTTTACAAAAATATAAAAACAAACACAAAAGTAATTGAAACTTAATAAGAATTAAAATATATTTTTAAGTTGCTATTAAACAGAAGTAGGTATCTAATTGGTTGAACCCTTTTTTAAGAATTATACTATGTTGAGCTTTTAGGTCTTGATACAGAAAGACAGATAGATTATATTAAGCATAAAGTTAAAGTTAATGCAAAACATGTGCAATCTGTTCAATTCAGCTTTTGTGCAAAGAGAAATAACTCTATATTATGTTACACATAATAAAGTTGTAATAAAATAAATGTATCCCGCCCGGGGCATACATTAAACTATTGCAGGCACTAAGTTTATTAGAAAGTCTCTAACAATGTGCGAGTATATTCCATTTCATGTTGTACGTATGTAGATAATTTCCTTGTTGAAATTTGCATTGAATTTGTTTCTTGTCCCATTTTATTTATATTGTCAGAGGGAAGGCATTAACACAGGCCATGTTGGCATTTATAACTTTATTCTATTGTACTTTTGCATAAGGTAAGAACATCTAACATTTTTATAATTACTGCTTCGAGAATACATACAATATGTGTGCGGTAACAACGTTAACTTTATTAGAAATAAAGTCATCTTTTATGGTGACTCTAAAACTTGCCATTAGTTTTCATAGCTTAATTTCGGTTTGTAGTTTGATTAATAAACACTTTTCTGTTGTTTTAGTCAAACAAACTACTAGTTTTGGGATCAGCTGATAGTTCCTTCATTTTTAAATGGTAGTTAATTATTCTATAAAATATATATATCTACAATATGGTATTTAAGCTTATTAGAAAAAAAAACTGTAATAAAAATACATCCAAATTGATAGAAATACTCAACATTCATAAAAAGAGTTTCAATAATCTTTGAGAATATTTTTACTTAAAATAATCAGAATCCCAATACTACTAGCGCAGTCCTCAAATCTAACAATACAACCCACTAATACTGAATGAAATAGAAAAGTCCTATAGGAGTAATACCAAAGAGCCTACTCAAATCAGTGAAAGAACTGGAACTGAAACCACAAAAATACCACCAAATACAAAAGCTAGTGATCCTGAATATTTGTCGTACAGTATGACGATTTCTTCCAGGAAAAGTTACCAGAAAACATGGTCAAGACTCATAAATATGAGTAACTGAGAATAAAGAAGTCGTTTCAATAAAAAATCACAACATTTATATTATTATTAATAATAATATAATTTGTTATTATTTGTTGTATTTTGGAGGTAAAACATCCAAAGTATCACTTTTCTGGGTCTCTAGGAAAAGTTACCAGAAAACATGGTAAAGACTCATAAATATGAGTAACTGAGAATAAAGAAGTCGTTTCAATAAAAAATCACAATATTTATATTATTATTAATAAAAATATAATTTGTTATTATTTGTTGTATTTTAGAGGTAAAACATCCAAAGTATCACTTCTCTGGGTCTCTCATCCCATTTAATGCAAATTCCACAGGAATCTTATAGTTTTTAAAACCATTGGCCCAAAAATAACTATATTAATTTGAGTAATAAAATGTATAACATTTAAAATAAAAATTGCATGGGAAATTATAGGGTTGTATTTATGGTTATGTTTTTGTTCCACTTTCCAAATGTTATGGAACCCGAGCACTGATGTGATAATATTACATGCCTATGTCCGGTAATGCTCACAATAGAAAACAGGTGACCATTTTTTTATATTCCATTACCTGGGTTATTTCAAACATCCTGTACTTTGTGTTATCCGACCCCCCTAATAAGCCGGGCTCATACAAAACATATGACAAACGACTATAATGACAATTTTTATACCTCGGCGTTTTTTTCGTCGTCTAGTGTGCGTAGGGTCCCGTTTAAAATATTCCGGATGACAGTTCCACAGTACTTAGAGAGCGAAATTTATAAAGGATCCTACGCGTGAACCTAATGGGATGAATGGGTAGTAAATATTGGGGATTACCTGAAGATAAGTTAAGATATATATTAGAATTAAATGGATTTCACAGTTTAGTGAGTGATTTATTAATTTGACTTTAATAATAGGGGAATTACTCGCCAGCTTAATTGTTCGCTCAATAAAGAATTCATTCGTTTTGTATACATGTTTTCTATTATTATAACGCTAAAAGTAGCTACTGTATTTATGTCGATTAGAAAGGGTTAAAAAAACAATTTATGAATTGAAAAGAGTCGCTATAGATTAAAAATTGCTTTTTTAATTTTAAATCGTTTTTAGTGCTTTAAATTATTCATTTATTTTTTCTACACCTATATATTGCATAATATTAACATTATTTTGGATTTTTTCATATATTATGGTATGCCTTGCTTAACAAAAGGAATAATGAATTCATTTTTCCCGTTGCTAGGCATCAGTTATTGGCCGATTTTAATATTCCCTGCGATTTGGACCATTCTGTTAGTTGCAATTCCAAAAACATCATAGTCGACCCTGGTATACCAAATAAAATCCTACATCTATCAAAATTCTAACCTTACTTTTTAATTCGTGTTTTGAATTCCCGAATCAGCTGTACCCTGCCATGAAATTTTCAATGTCGCGAAATTAAAGACTAGAAAACTATATTAGGAAGCTTAGAATGAAATGGCGTGATCGGAACAAATTTAATTTGTTCTTCAAAAATGTGATCAAATGCAAGTCTAGTGGTTTTCAAACAACAAAATGAACACAGCACAACAAATTCTTTAGTCAGTACAAAACAATCGTTCAACAAAAGAATCCTTTAATACTATTAAATTAATAGAAATTTGAATATTGCTGCTGTACTCTAAACCTCACTAATTGTTCAAATTTCACCATATTTTTTCCCCAAATTGTTCAATTGAAAAATGTAAAGAATCATCCATCACCAAAATCTGCCTTAAGAAGTTATTATTGTTGGCATTTTGCAAAAATTGACTCTGCGTGGAAAATTCTCTGGCTTCAAATCTTGAACCATTTGAAAAAAGACCAAATGTGGGTTGTCAATTAAATTTATAAATATTTTGTTTTTTAGACCTTAATATATTTGGTAATGGATATTGCGGTTGGAAGTAGCACGCCAAGTCAGCATACATTTGGGTAACTGTTTAGAGTAGGCCTTAAAAGTTAATTTATTATTTAACGCTTTTAAACAGTTTTACCCGCATAATTTAACTACCGTTAAACATCTCTAATTTGAAGTAATCTGTAAAATCGAAGCTAATTTATTTTTTTACTGGGATTTATTAAATTACAAAGCTTTAATTTCAAATTAAAATTAGAAAGCAACAAACAACAATAAAAATACATTACTTACGTAACAAAAGATCTTTAAAACTTATTGGTTAACTATCTTCTTCAACTCAATTTCAAAGGAGTAATTGGAAATTTGCATAGGGGGTTTATTATTATTGGTTCAATAAAACCATTTAAGAAACGATACTTTGTCCAGTTTTTCGATGGACTGTATAATTAAACATTTCTTAGAAATTTCATTTTATGGACGTCTATTTACCATCTTATTTAATTATCAATCGGTGGATCAATCAATTTTATCGCTTACAATCTATTAAGGAATCGACAAAAAAATATTACAAACTAAAAAATTCCCGTCGTAAATTCTTCACGCAATCACTTTTTGTTATGAGTTATGCATGAATAAGTTATATATGAATAAGTATTATTAAATTAACACCTTAAATTTATTGGTTTGAAGACAGGTGCCAAGGTTTTTGTGCAAAATACAGTTTTTGGATAAATTAATAAATTTCTTCTTGTAACTCAAAATTTAGTAGGTCCAGAAAAAAACATTTTTATAAAACTTTTGCACGACCTTGGAGATATATTTTTGTGGCATGATTAATATATTGTTTGTTGTTTCCACAAATCATACGAAACGAGGCAGAAAACGAAAATTTCTCGTGATATTAAAGCGCTCCATATGCTGCAACCAGTTTTAGACATCAAAGTTTAATCCTCGAATTGCCTTTATGTGTATTTTTTACGCTTTGTTTGTTATCAAAATCCCAGCGGACCAATGCACTTCTCCGTTCCAATCTTTCAGAACCTGCGTACAGAAATTCTGGTTCAATATGTTGCCTAAGCAAAGTTTATCTTAGTAATAGGCTTGATTTTTTTAAGAAGGGATTATATAGGTTATTTCTGCCTGTTGTAATTTCACGAAAGATCGCACATCTCTTTTGAAATGAACGCGGCACCTCAGGTCTAAGCGTCTTATTTTTGATAAAATGCGTTTGGGGATTACAATGCTGCAGGGGATTTTACGGGCCAATTTTCGCTACATTTTACTTGTTTAATCATGTGGCATGATTGTTATAAAGGCCTGTAAGTGTAACAGATTTTCTTATAACGTTGTTTGAAGCTCAACCCGACATGTCTTGCATTGTTCGGCATATTGGATTTAAATTAATAAAGGTCGGTACCCACAGCTCAAAGAAGTTTATGATTTTCCATTATTTTAGGAAACTATCCTTGTAATTTTGTTTGTATTCTATTGAAAAAATATAAATAGGTTAAGGGTGGCAATATTGAATCAATTTTCATAACAGCTCTTAGACAGTTGGTGATAACTGATTCTGCAAATAGGCTACAGGGTGACCTAAATATTCTAAACAGAGATATTAATAAACAAATTTGTAAAAATTCTTCAATTTTCTATGTTCATTAAAAAGGTATGGTCAAGCCTCCCATGCCCCTATTTTTAAGTATGCTGTAGTATGGTCAAGCCTCCCATGCCCCTATTTTTAAGTATGCTGTAGTATAACATGTTGGGGGAAACGAATCAAAAACCATTTTGAACCGAAATGAAATATTATTATACTATTTGAATGAAGGAAAGGTATTGAACTATTATTGCCTTAGAAGTTGTAATCACGACGTTTCGACAAATTAGTATCTTCAGTCGTCTTTAGCTACTTAAATCATTCAGCATTCACCTGAAGACGACTGGAGATACTTAACAGTGATTAAAAATACTAATGCAATGAAAAACCAAAACCCTTCTTTTATTCCTTGTTATTACTAAATAGTGGGGCTATCACCTTATATCAAAACGAACTCTACAAGCATGACAGAATTTGTATCCCAAGAAAATAGCTACGGTAAAAATCAATGTTGACTAGGTCGAATATATTTTTCACAACATTTTTATATAAATAATAAAGTTTACACTAATGGGTTTGATAATCATGTCAATGATACTAAAGAAGATAAAAAGAAGCAAAGTATAGCCGAAAGCGATAAACATTAACCACGGCGGTGATAGTTTTTGATTTAACATTAATACAGTTATTTGGTACAACGGCGCTGTATAATCTGATGATTCGGCCCGAACCGTAACGGCTTTTAAATTAGAGCACTCTGATATAAAGCGATACAATCTGCCTGTTTGTTACGTTTATTTGTTAATATTTAGTCAATAGAAGTAATCGGTAGTTTAGTGTTTGCTTATTTCAAGGTAAGGCCTGCAGAAAAACTAAACAGGTATAATTGGTACTTAACGTATGGTTTAATAAAGTTATTGTTATATTTCTTATATTATTGAATTTTGGATCTGGCTTATTTCAAATGGCTCCCAGATTGTTAATTTTGAAGATATAAAGGTCTATTATATTTTTAAATGAAGATTAATAATTGAAATAATGAAAATGAGCCTCTTTAGTCATAATGAGAATCCTAAACTCTTTTTTGAATATCTGTTGGAACAGTTGAACTATGAATGAAATTTTAATTCTTTATCGAGCCTCACTTGATATATCAGACATCGTCTTTCAACTCTTGAGATGTCACATCGGAGTCTGCAAATAATTCTCACCAAAGAATTGAAATTTCACCCCTATAAAATTATGTTTGTTCAGAAGCTGCTTCCAACAGATCATCAACAAAGGATTGGTTTAGCCAGAGCATGTTGGAGATTTTGGAAGAAAAAACCTGATTTTTATGATGACTGATGACTCTTTATTTACGAAGTTCATTTTCACTTGGTCTAATAAAGCTTTGAATAAATTTTCATGGATACATCTTTAAAATTGATAATTTGAGATCCATTTGAAATAGGTCAGAAGTGATAATTTTTAAATTCAACGATTTTGAAGATTTCTTAATTACAAAAAGTCCAAAATTTATGTTGATGCTTGTGTTATTTTTGTTTAATTTTATTTACTTTTTACATGGTCTTGTACATGTCTTTCTTTTACAATGGGTTGTTAGATTTTCTGATCTGGTGGTTCTGATTTTTTATTGTTCTTTTAAAATAATCTTAGGAAGTATAGGAAAACTAAAAGTTTTATAACAAAATAAAATAATATTATAGTGTTATAGTGACAAAACATAATTTTGATAAAACGATGACTACTGCCGTTTTTCTTTGTTTGATTGGACCACCAGCTATTAAACTTAATTCGTGTTCCTTCAAATCGTAAAATTATTGACTAGACTCATTAAAATCGGTGCATCAAAACTGGGTTAATTATTTTGTGCAGAGAAGAGCACGGCAAAGAAAAGGTGTTTCGGTCTGATTGCCAAGGGGGCGGGCCAGATGAACTAATGACAAGATAAACGTTCGCGCCGCGCTTCGTTAATTAGACCTTGAAATAATTAATTACATCTAATAGATATATCTGCGCTTGTGCCCAATTCGCGAACCGTTTGGTTACAATAATTTATTATATGCTAATTAAACTATGTGGAAATTGTTTTCATGATTTTTTTGCCTATAAAATTCGTTGGGTGAAATGTATGCCGCATGTAGTACCTACCAATCTATAGAAAAAAGAATGAAAGAGTTATAATAATATTTTTCCTAAATTTAAATTTTAATGCCAATGATATTGAAGAAAACAATAATGAGTATATATGAAAATTAATTTTGTCTTGCTTTATTTGCAAACTGAAATCACTTAAAAAAATTTGACATGAATAAATTACAATATTTTGATATTTCTGTTTTTAAACACTTTGCATTAAGTTTTCAATATCTGTTCTTTGGTATTCTACCAAATGGAAAAAAATGCATTCAATATGTTTTAACGAAGGGTTTCATTACAATGTTAACCATTTAAATATCAGCGTGGTATTTGCTCGGTACACCTGTTAATATTTCGAAATAATGTTCATTTTATTTCTTTATAATTTCTATAGCTACAATTGACATAGTTCGGTTTATTAACTAGTTAAATATTTGTTTTAGCAGACTCGTTTTAATTAATTGTTCTATATAACCTACTTTATAAGGAAAGTACGCATTGTTTACACACACCTTTCCTGTACATGTACATACATTGTACGTGTACTGCACTTTTTCTTAGAATATAATAAATCTAGTTGAACAAACAAAAAATACAATTCTTTATATTTTTCTTTAAAGCAATAAAGGTTACTTTCTTGTGGATACGCGGAGAATATGGTTTATGTAATATGTATGTTATCGGATTGGTTGTTTTATTTATAAACACGCGTTTGGGGGGTTTATATACTCCCCAATATAAAACAGGGGTGGTTTTATAGGTATTATAAGCCTCATAAACCAAATTGAAATATTTGCAATGAGACTATAGGGGCTAAAATAAATATTACAATCTAGTTTTATAGGTTAAAATATAATTTGGCTTTGTTCCTAGAACAATAAAATACTTCCTGTTATCATGGTTCTCGGAATTTTATTGTTTTAAAATTGAATAGAAGTTTGACAGAATTGATTTCTAATCGCGTCTTAAACAATTGACTTATTTTTATTTTGTTTTATCTTAAGCGATTAATAACCGTTTTAAGCAATTATAATTTTATAAGAGGAGTAACTGTTGTATAGTAATATCAAGGTATTTTTTATCACACGGTTTATCCTAACGATAACTGCATTTTTACTTAAATATTAAAAAATAAATATCATAATATTTATTATGACTGTATCACAACGTTACAAATTACATTTGTAAAACAAAAAAAAATAGTACAAAAAACAGTATTTGGTATTTAAAAAGTAAGTCTGATATTTACTTGGAATAACTTTGCCCAAAAATAGTCACTACACGTAGTATTTAATTAAATTCTTTAGCGGAAGTACCATTTTTAAATACCAAGTCAAACTGGCATAAGCCACCAACATAACAAAAAACACGAGTCCAGATAAAAAAATGAACTGTATGTGACCAAAAAAAACATTTATTATGTAGATAAAATAAAGTTTACAATATTCAAAATCCGTAGAAATACCCTTTTACTTCTAAAAATAATAAAATTATCTCAAAAAACGCAAATATTATTACCATATTTTAACTAAAGACCCTCCTGCAACATAGAAAATACATATTCGGACGGCCCTAGCAACAGCTGCATGTTCGCACACTGATTTAAATCCAATTGAATTTCCATTCTGCCATTTCGCATTGTAATTGTTAATTTCAAATTCAAATTTGACAAAAATAAAAACAGTTTAGCCGTAAACTTAAACGATCAACTTTAAAACGGATGCATTAGTTTTGTGCCGATAAAAATGCCTTTAATAGCTTTAAAATTAATGTCTCGTTTCATATAAACCTCAAGAAGTTTATTTAAAAATGGATTATGTTTACAAAGTAATATTCATTAAAACACTATTTACCGTATAAAAATGATTTATTAGGCTCTTTACATTCAAGAGCTTCATAAGTTCCGAGCATTATGCTTCAAGATGCATAAAGACTGATTATATTCGAAAACGGCGACATACGCTTTAGACTATCGCTTAAAACGTTTATAGCATGTTTATGTAAAACCCACTTTATTCAATTTTTATTTTCAACTCTTAATATGCATGATGGTGGTCTAGATAATAGTGGGAAGCTAGCCTAAAGTTTTGATTTGTATTTTTTTAAATAGTCTGCGGTTTGTGTGGAAGAAATATTACAGCAACAAAATACCCTATTCTCATACTTTCATATTTAAAGGTACAAGTAAAAAAAATAAATAAAAGCAAATTGCTGTTGGGCAGCGTTATGTGACTTCATGAAATACCTTTGTGTCTGAGCAAAATACCTTTAATTTAATAATCAAAATTAACAATGGATCTTTAAATTGTTTTGATGCATAGTCATCATTTGTAATCCCATACGAGAATTTACTTAATCAAAAAGCTGACCGTATCATCATCGTGACGACTTTAAATTTATTGCAAATTTCGTGGATATATTCAAATCATCTAAACATTTATTGTAATCAATCAAATTTCTATCAAATATCAATTTATATTCAAATCGATTTTTGTAATTACAGGACCGTTGTGTAGCTATTGTTTACAGTAACGAATTCGGATAGAGCAGCGATCCGAGTTGGCGATAAGGCCCTACGAAATTGTTTTTTCGTTTATATAATTAAGGTAATTGATGAACACCTGTCACTCTCTGAGGGCTCGATTTCCTAAATACAATGGCGATTTAAAAGTCCATATGTCTCCGAAATCGACCAGGTAGGATGAAATTCACATTTTATCATTTTGTGCTGCGTCGTCTGTGTTTGCGTTTAATGTCCACAATCAAGCGACAAAAGTTGTTTTACTTAACGAACAAGATTTTTTTGTCATGAGCATTACTCATTCCAAATTTACTTTGTATATTTAAGTCCTTTTACACAAATTTTGAACATAAGAATATTTTCTATTTTTTATCGATGAACTACTACAACTAATTCTTTATATAGCGATGAAGTATCACTTCTAAACAATGTATATCGGTGAAGTTCTCCAAAATTCGTTGTTGCCTCAAAAAGTAATATATACCACAGGTCTTAGATCTTAGATCTTAGATTTATGCATCTAAACCCGATTACAAACAGAAGTCAATGGGTCTCTCTTTTCCAAAATGCTGGTTTTAAAGATACCTCAATCGGAGTGGAAAGGTGTTTTTTTGTTTTTGTTTGGTAACTGGCTGGAGCACACTGTTATAAAAACCAGATTTGCTAACATGTGTTTGAAGTTTGTTAATTTTATTTTGTAAAAACGGGGGTTTGTAATAATTTTAACAAAGGAAATCATTTTACCGAAAGTTTTGTAAATTTATCTTCTTGTGTAAAGTTAAAGTTTACATTTCTCTCAGCAACATATTTTTTTAAGCATAGTATTTAAATCTGGGGGATATGGAGGAAGCCTCAAAACGGTAAATCCTGCATTTCCCCTAATAGTATCGATTTCGTATAATTTTCAAAAGAATTATAACCTATTTTTATTTGCATTAATGTTAATATATATAATTCCATTTTCATTGTATAAATAAATCGAAAATTTACTATTTTTACTCTTAAATAACTTTAATAATGTTGATATTTAAACCTTTATTAGTACTCTGTGCGGCCGAGATCGACTCTTTTCTTCCGAATGCAATATTTCTTTAAAGTTTTGCGCACACTGCAAAGTCTCTAGCTAGATTTGTCGAGTTTTAATATATTATCTTTTATTTTTGGTTACACACTTTAATTTAAAATATCGCCTTTTAAAATCTTACTTTACCAAACAAAATTTATTCAAATTGTTTTCTTGACATGTGAACAAATGTGCGAAGCTATCCGTAAAAGTTTATATTTCTTCCTCTATGATTTTCACTTTATTTGTTTTTGCAGCCGATATAAAAAAATCGTCATAATTTTAAATAATTTAATGTTCTTGCCGTTCTATAACTGTATATAGGTTTCCACAAACTCAACAAATTGTTTATGGTCGTGGCTTTCAAAAAAATCTTCAATATTCATTTCAAAAACAACAACACACAAATACAAATATAACCTATAAATCGCGATAACTGCTTGTTAATTCCTTATCTGACACTTCAGTTACTTCCAGTTATCTTAATTTAAGTTCTTAGTAAAGGTAGGTTGCATATTGATAAACAGTTTAGCTACCTACCACATGTACCAGTCAAGACACTTAACTGGACATTGATAAACCAACAAAAAACAGTTGGTTGTATGCTTAACATAAAGTTGACCTGGATTAACATAAACTCTGGTTAATATTTGGTTAAAATCGCTAAAGCCGCTTTTTTATCCATAGTTGTTTTCTGGTATTTTCTGGAATAAAATGGAAAATTTGGATGAAGCTTGGAGATATGTAATTTTGATTAACGTTTTCGTTTGTCTTTTCTGAGTTGATTTCCAACAAATATAATTTTTATTTTGTTAAAACACATGACCAATTGACCAAGGTGACGCTTATACAATGCTGTTCCAGTATTTTTGCCTTGATCTGGAAAGATCCGTGGTTTGTAGTTTTTGGATGACGGTTCTATCAAGATTTATTACATTTAGTTTCTTTTTTGGTTTTGGTGCTCATATAGCATATCGTACTATTTTAAGGTTTTACTTTGGGGCCAGTAAATCATTGTACCTTGGAACAAAAAACTTTTTGCGGACAAGTTTGTATCTAGAGAGCTTGAGCACTTCAAGGCTCTGTTAATGTTGACACTTGGTTTTCTTATTCTAAGTCTACTATGAGTACTCTATAACGTGGTAAAATACATTCCTTTTTTATTTATGATTTATTTATTAAAATCCTTTAAATCTCTCCAATTTTTCAAGTGGAACGTAGCAAGAAAAAGGCCCGTTGAATCGGCCGAAGAGATCGTAATTACGTGCCCTACGTAGCTACATAGAGAGAAGACGGTGAAACAGTTCCTGACCGATATACTAGCGATACGGTCCCATTTATCACGCGAGGCTATGGAAGGTGGGCCAACTCATAAATCAAACGGTGCCCTGCTCGTTCGAGAGCACCGTTCGAGCTGTTCTCTTATCGTTCTTGTCGTCCTACGTCCCACGTATATATTGCTATAGCGTTCCGCATGCCTCTGCTGAAAAATCGTGGAAAAGTTTCAGTTTCCATCAGAAGGTGCCATTTATTAAAATGTACTGTATTATTCTATTAAATAATAATAATTATCTTAATATTAATGTATCTATTGTAAATGCAGCTTGGAAAGAGGCATTGGTAACTCCAATTCCTAAAGTTAGTAAACCTGCATAGCTAAATGACTAAAGATCTATGAACTATGAACTTGAGGCTCATGGAATTTTACCTAAAAATTAATCAGGTTTTCTCCCTGGTTTTACCTGTGCATCTGCTCTTTCTTGTATTACTGATGAGTGAGTGAGTATAAAAGACGTATAACCAGCCCCATTTCCTCTTGACTCTCGAGCCCCGTACAGGCCTATGTTTACTTACGCCGATTTTTGTTCTTCCCCAGCAACTGCACGGCTTCACCCGTGTTTGCTGGGTGCGAATGTCCATTGCGTTCCGTACTGTCCCCTATTTGGGTCTCGAGAGCGAGAGGCGAATAGTTATAATAGCCATTCCCGGGTTCGCCGAGCCTATGCTATACGCTCGGTGGGGTATGGATGAGGGACGGGAGGGAGTTGGTTTTTGGGGGACAATTACGCCGACTTAAAACTAAGTACGACGCGGAATCCCCCTAGACCAGTCGATTAGTATTACTTCAAACATTTGGGATTACTATTTGGAGTTGGGGAGTTGTTATTTCGCTGCAGGGGTGTAGTTTCCTAGTCAAGGTCTTTGTCTTGTTCGTTATTGTCATTGTCCGTGTCCTGGTCAGATAGTTCCTGCCCTTGGTAAAGTGTGTCAGTTGTTTTTAATAATTTTTGTCCCAAGCACGTTTTGTGGTAGAGTTCCGTCTTTGTTTATCAAATTCCAAAGCATTGCATTTATTCACTAGTCAAACAAATCACAAGCGCGATTATTCTGTTGTCTAATGTTTACAAATCTCGAGTTTGGCTATTAGGCCCTTTTTTTTAATGTGTTAGAATTATGTGATCAATGTTAGTTTACTCTGTCAGTCCAGTGTTTATTTTCGGTCTCGATTGGGACCGCCATACGCATTTGCTGTTGACAGACTTATTGTCCCACGCCGCGTGCCCTTCATAGGTTTTAAAGATATCCCAATAAACACTTTAACGATACCTATCACCATCAACATTGCCCGTGTAAGAATTTTTAAAACTTTTTAATACAATTTTGCAATGATAGTAATTAAAAACAAAACAATTGTTTAAAGTTCTTAACATAATCATATTTTAAAGTTATTTTAACATTTTCAAGTAAAATAAATGTTATGTTTAATGAAATGAATACGGGCAATGTTAATGGTGACAAATAACGGAAAATGCTTGCTGGGATCTGCCGTATTTATATTGCAGATTTGTATCAGGTCATGCATACTCTTAAAGTAAAACTTATCAGATTTTTCCCCTTGCGGATGGCCACCTCCCCTCTTCTCCGACCTCCCCCGTCCGTCCAGTGAAAAGCCTCCAATGACAGGTGGCACCCAAGTCATTCATATCACCCAACACTCCACTCCTCAATGACCGTTACACCATTTAGCTTGCACTCCATGAAAATGTTTGTTTCACTTATCAGTTCGCACCCCTTTTTTTTTAATTATTGTTGGTTTCATCTTTAAACTTTTACGTTTCAAGAGCTCTCCCGCACGCGAGTCGCGTGACGCGACTCGTCTTCTCGAGCGCTGGAGCCGAACTGAATTCTTGTATTACTGATGATATTATTAAAACTTACGATGAGAATAAAGTTAGCAGTCTTGTCCTTTTGGATTACTAGACGCCATTCGATATGATCAATCATCAAATCTTGCTTTCTATCCTCCACTTTGTGGAACTTGATTATAATTCAATAAGACTTATAAAATCATTTTTAAGTGATAGGAAGTATAAATATCAGATCCTGAACTGTTATTGTCGAGAGTTCCAGAAGGAAGCATTTTGGGACCCACATTATATATTTTTTATACATCAAACTTTAATGAATCTTTTAATTTTTCTCAATATCAAATCTACGCTGACGATACTCAACTTTATTACCCTTTCAATTGAAACAATATGAAAATTTTATTAATAGAGACCTTGAAGTGCTACTTAAAAATCAAAAGATGATCTATTAAATGTTAATCCTTTTGATCGCTAGTAAAATGAAAATTAAGTTAGGAGACATGGATCTTAATTTTGTTAGTAATGCTAAGAACCTTGGCCTTATATTGGACAGCAAACTGCGATTTAATATTCATGTTTACTCAATTCTTAAAAAAAGTTATGGAAGCTCAAAAATGAGTTATCCACAGGACATTTTGTCTGATTTACTGGTATTAAGCCTTAGCAACTACTGTGACGTTATATACGGACCTAATCTTGACAGTGTTGACATTAAAAGACTGCAAATCCTCCTAAACGTTTGTTTAAGACTAATTTTTGGAGTTAAAAAAAGTATATCAGTTATAGACTTTTGGAAGCTGGGTGGTTGTCTATGGTAAACAGAATAACATTACATATGTGTTGTTTTTATTATAAAATATTAAAATATAGAAGAGCACATTCCAATTTATTTGGAAATCTGAACAATTCTCAAACTTTTGTACTTTGTATAGTATAGTATTGCATAATATGTATAGTTAATTTTTTGAGTAATAAATCTATTATTATTATTATTAAAATTTTTGACCAAAAAGGCCAATTTTACATTTTCTATCAAACATATGACAAGGGAAACTAAAATAATTATACGTTTTAACATATAATTTATCATTTATCTTGAGCACACAAATTCACTTATTTTGCTAATTACTATTTAATTTTGATAAATTTAACACGCTTTGTTTACAAAAAAGACAGAAAAATTACAGTTTTTGCCTCATTACTGTCACACAAAAAAAGTAACTTGATGTGTACTTCTGACGTGCCATTAAAGCTTTTTTCGACTTAAAATTCCGACGAACAAAATACAATGACTATTGTAAAAGCTTCCTCCTAAGCCATTCTGTTTCTTATTTGTGGGTTGATACAATGTGCATAGTATGTGTTTCCTGTATATTTAGAGCATCATGAGACTGAATATTACAACAAAGGGCCCACGGTAATATACCTGAAACGTATTTTTGTGTGTTTTTTAGGGCGGTACCTGCACAATTTTTATTGTGCACCGAATAAAGTATTTTGAAGGAAATTGTATTTGCAAGTACTGTGGGAGCAATTGAAAGTTTTTATTTTTATTTATTGGTACGAGGGTGCACTAAAATGTTTCTTATTTTATATATATTGCTACAATGTCTAGTTTTTAAGGGAATATATACAGTGTGACTAGGCTTGCCAGACGTACCCCTTTTTGGGGTACAATACCCCTTTTTCTATATAGAATTTTAAAAATACCCTTTTACTAAAAATCCAAAAGGGGTACCAAAAATACCCCATTTTAAGACGGTTGTATTTTTACATAAAACTTAATTTTGAACGGGCACCGGTCATTCGGCACTCAGCACTTTATCTTATATTAAATTATCATTTCTACCATTTTCTAATTCAAGCGATGCGCATCATGACTGCGCATTACGTTTATACGAGATTACGTAGAGCACAGCAGTTCGACTATTTAATTTTAATTTCTTAATTTAGTTTGGTGTCTTTAATTTCTATTTTTACTTAATTACTTAAGTGTATAGTGTTAATGTGAAGGGTTTCCAGTGCAATTGCTCTCAAGTTTAGTTGAATTTGTTTTGTATTTATAAACAAAATCTCTTCGTTTTAATTTCTATAGATTGCACAACTGCACAATATGTCATCATCAGAAACTTACTATAACACTGATGATGAAAAATCGCAAGAATTTTAACCAAAACGGAGCAAAAAAAGACGAAATCATTTTAATGACGATTGGTCCAAAACGTATAACTGGCTTGTAAAAGGCAAAGAAGCCGGATTCGCAAAATGTTGTATACCTATGTCACTCTAACTTCTCCATAGCTAACGGAGGCGTTTTTTATGTAAAAAAAAATATGCATTCCAACAAACATAAGAAACAACTGGAACTCTCGGCAAAAACATCAAATATTTCTTCATTTTTTAAAGGATCTTCAGTATTCAATTTAAATCCTAATTGGAGTCACCTTTCAAATACCCCTTTTTTGAAATTAATATCTGGCAAGCCTAAGTGTGACCCATTTGTTTGCGACTTAGCCCAGTGAAATCTTTATTTATTGTGCGACTTCAACCGGATTTGTTTAAAGTGTAGATCTTGTTAAACTATATTTTTGAAGCAAAAACACCATAATTTTATAAAATACAAGCCCTACTTTTTTCCAAAAAGGACTGGAGAAAGCGTATAAAACAGATTTTTCCAAATTTTTCAGTTTTTCCCGACCCTTTAAAACCCCAGTCATATCTTCAAATGTGTATATTTTCAAAAAAAAAACATTTTTTCAAAAAAGACGATTTTTCCAAGGACTGGAGAAAACGAATAAAACAGTTTTTTTCTCAATTTTTCATTTTTTCCCGACCCTTTAAAACCCTAGTCATACCTAAGATATAGGAACTTATCATGGTAATATTTGCATTTAAAATGTAAAACCGGAGGAAGGATACGAGGTGTGTTGAGAAAATATCGGGAATTTTCTTTTTTAAACAAATATTTATTTATTCGTCTACATTAATGTTGTCGCCTTCAAAATAGTCCCCATTGGATATTATGCACATGTGCCAGCTCTTCTTTCAATACTCGAAACACTTCTAAAACTCGATCTTTGGGATAGTCTTTAGTTCTTTCAGCGATACGCTTTTAATGTCATCTATGCTTGCAAAACGACGGCCCTTTAAGGTTCTCTTTATTTTTGGGAATAGGAAAAAGTCAGACAGAGGCATGTCTGGCGAATATGGAGGCTGGGGCATCATTACAGTATTGTTTTTGGCCTAAAATTTTGTTCAAAATTTAACAATTTCAGAACAAATTTTGCTTCCACGCGTTTCATACACAAAACATTCGAAAAATTTTCATGGGATGAACCAATCGATATACCAACATCATCAGCGACTTCTCTGATGGTTTACACCCATTTCTTCCACCTTTTCTATGTTTTTATCGGTTGTTAATGTGCTTGTGCGTTCGGAGCGTTCGTCATCTTCAACGTCTTCACGGCCATCTTGGAAACTCTTATACCACTTGTAAACTCTTGTTTTACTTAGAGCAGACTCACTATAGGCATTTGTTAACATTTCACAGAATTTATTTCATTTTTTAAGCAAAATTGGATACAAATTCTTTGATCCATTTCTTTTAACGAACGAAAATCGCCAAGCTCATAAAACACGTCTAACCTTATCGGCTGCCACAGACAAAGTAAACAATGAAAACAGCTAAAGTTTTTATCATACTTCGGGGGCATGTATACCAACATAATAAATAAAATTTTATGACAACCGGACCCTCCGAAGCCGCGAAATTTAACAATTCCCGTTATTTTTTGAACACACCACATATGTCAGTGTTTGAGAGTAAATTTTTAATAATTCATATTTGCGATTTAAAAAAATTCCTGGCACACATTTTTTTCTGTAATAAAGGATATTTTTCTAAATTAAAATAATGTTAAGTTGTTGATTACTACCTTTTTTCAAATGTGTATATTTTCAACAAAAAAAAACATTTTTTCCAAAAAAGACGTTTTTTTCAAGGACTGGAGAAAACGAATAAAACAGTTTTTTTTCCAATTTTTCTGTTTTTTCCCGACCCTTTAAAATCCTAGTCATACCTAAGAAATATAAGATAGATAGATATAAGAACTTATCATGGTAATATTTGCATTTAAAATGTAAAACCGGAGGAAGGATATAAAGAGGAATAATTTTGTTTATGTTTTGAAAAACCATCTTAGTGAAATTTATGTTGCTGAAAAACATTTTTATGAAAGTAAAATAAGTAAAATTATCCGGATAGTAGAACAAAAGGCGGCGCATAATGGCGTTAAATATCTGTAAAAAGTGAAACTGTTGAGAAAAACATTTATGAACGTGTGGCGTGAATTTTAGAGTGCGAAGAAAACGGACCGAAAAAGTCTGAACAAAATAAGGACGGAAACCGTAAACATTCGCGGACTCCATTAGGTCTTCCGCGGAAAATTTCAGCCGAGCCCGAATTATAATGAAAACTGGTAGGAATTTGTCTTGTCTCGCTGTGAATTATGCAAATGCGACTCGCCGACGTGGAAACGCGAGTCTTAAATTGCATTTTCTTGGCTATAAATAAGTGCTTTTTGCTGAAATTTACCGCCGAACCTATAAAATTCACTAGGATTTTTTAAATTTCATTATTCTCAGCGATTAAGTAAGCTCACATTATTCTATTATCATCTGCATTTATATTCTTTACACAATGTACCCAAATAAAATTAATATCTAATTTTCTTGCACAATTTTAGCTATTGTCTGCGAGGATTAAGGATCTTGGAAGAAAAGTTATGCTACACTGAAAAAAATATTAAAGTAATAATAATTTTGTTTTACAAAATTGAAAATAAATTAAAGGTATTTGAGCCCTCTAAAACTTTCCTTTACATACTTTTGGTATTGGATAAGTATTTTGACGCTAGCGATTTTAATAACTGAAAAAATTCGTTTTTATGGCAAAAATTGAGGTCGAAAATTTACATATCGTCCTGGGAAAGGTTTAAATCAAAAATATAACTCCAGTTTGATTTTTTTTTCGTAAAGCTAACATTTTTACAAAAAAAAAAAACAAGCCAATGTTGATAAAAATACAAGGAAAAAAGTTATGAATCTTTTAGTGGAAGACCAAAATTCAGCTTTTTGACGATTTTTTTCTTTTATTTTAGTCTTTAATAAAAACCTAATTAAAGTGTATAATTGGAATTTTTTTGAGTTTTCTACGTACCTACTTTTTTCAACGAAAACATTATTCAAAATTTAAATTTGACATGACTCCGCAAACGTGAATTCTTTTGTTTCTCGTGTTGGCATAGTGACATTTTACTGCTATTTTTTGATATATCAACAAGGTATTTATATCATTTTTTTGTTTAATTAATAAAAAGTGTAAAATAAGTAAAAGAAGTAGAGAGTGCGTAAATATCCCGGACAATCTGGGCGACGTAAGTGATGAGCACGGAGAACGTTTTCACCAGCAAATGAACTACTGAGCCGATACCAATACTATACAATTACCTTTGATTTAAGTGCTTGTTTGGTCAAATCGATCAATTAGAACTCGAGGTATACTCTAAAACGTCAAACCACCTCAGAAAATTTAAAAAACAATTGAAAATTCATATCTTGAAAACGCTTCCATGAAAAAAATTTAAGTGTGATTTTCGCGTTTGGTGAGCCAAACTACACAAGAAAATTATGGTGGGCAAAATGGCTGTAAACTAGTTATAATTATAATTATAATTTAAGTAAAATATTTGTTGTTTCATTTATAAAAAAAATTGGAATGCATTTTTGTTGAACAATAGTTTTAAATCCCAACAAATCCGTACGTGAAATCTGTAGTACTACCAGTCTTACTAAGGACAAGTAACAATTTTGTGAGCCAAACAAAAATCCATAAAAAACATGTTTTTGATAGATATTTATCTAAACAAGTTTTAGTATAACAAATTTTAGAAAATATATTTTAAATTTTAAATTTTTAGCATTTTGCTTTTGAATTTTGAGTTGACCTGAGTTGCCTTTAAAGTTTTCTATGTATATTTCAAAGAAAACAGGTAGATTATTAAATCGCAAAGGGAGACACCAATTATTATTTAAGGTAGTATCCACTCTCTAAAAGTGAATTAGTCAAAAATGACTAATTACTACAGTTATTAGTGGCTGCTTTTTCACTTGTATCATGGTTAACCATGGGATACCATGGTATCCCAAAATTTAACAGTCAATTCTTTTGTAAAATTGTCCCCTGAATCCGAAAATGTCGTCAAAAGTTTAAAAAAATAAACAGTTTTTGGGATATAGTTAATTTTCCATTTAATATGGAATTGACTATACCTTAAAAACTGCTCTACTTTCATATTTTTTGACGGTATTATCGGATTCAGGGGACAATTTTACAAAAGAATTGGCTGTTAAATTTTTTGATACCATGGTATTCCATAGTTAACCATGGTACAAGTTTTTTAACGATTGTATGACATTTGACAACTTAAAGCTAACTTCAGCCCGTGACTAAATTGCCATAAAGCCATAGCTGGTCAATGTATATTTAAAAGATCACTCAGTCATGGAAACATGTACGATAATTTTTTAAATAATCTATGGGAAATCTGTGGGAAAATACTAATAAAGGTTTTTGATTTAAATAATTTTAAATTGTGTACAAACATTTTGATGGAACCGTAAAAGGTCCAAATTACGTTGATGGGGTTAATATTTATGGTCAATAATCCCTTGTTTTGCTTATTAAGTCAGTCTACCTCGAAGGCCCGAGTAATTACAACCAATTTTCAGTTACCCACAAGATCGTAACGATTAGTTTTTTGTTATTTATGTTGTGTTAGAAAACATTTAACAGCCATCTACCAAATGGTGGAGAACGTTTATAAGTGCATTAGGCTTTTGATATTTTTCTAAGGTCGCCCATTATTGAATTATGTTTTTTAAAAACTAAAGCGGGGCCATTAAATTTTTACCAAGAATTTTTATTACTAATCCAAGGTTTACTCGTAAAATTTAATTAAAACACAATCAAGAGCAGGTAAGGCAAATTATGTAATTTTATTTTTTTATTTATGATCCTTAATTTGAATATAATAAAATTACCACTGGGTCTTTAAAAAACACATTAAGCTTTTACTTAGATCAGTAATTTTTAAAACTACGCTATTTATCAAACTCTTTTAAAAGTAGAAAAGCAAGGACAATTCTGTTTACTACAAATAATTACAAATACTTGAACTATCTATAGTGAAATGTAATTTTTGTAAAACTCATTCAACTTCAATCTTTCTCAATGATACACTCTCTCTTTGCACAATGGTTTACTTTTAACCTTCATCAAACACTTTATATTCCAACGTTTAAGCAAAAACTTACCGCAAATGTGGAACGAAGTGACAGGTAGCTGCGATATTATGCGAGAATTTACGACGAAACGAAAAATATTTGACATTCAAGTCGCATTTTACACTATTGCAAAAGCCCTGTTTTATAAATTGCAGTCAGTTGTTAGGGTTCCCATTCTTAAATTGTGACAAATTTCCTTCCATTCGCCTCCGACTACCTACCTAGCCGACTGATTGAGCAAAAAATATCTAGGTTAAAATAAACTTTAGAAATTATAGCCTTTTGTGTTTGAAATTCTTTCAAACTCTATGAATACATTTATGTATTAAAAATTTACAAGTTATGGGAATGACAGCTTAATAAAAAAATATTATAAATATCATCCCATGAAATTTTTTCGAATGTTTTGGGTATGAAACGCGTGGCAGCAAAATTTGTTCTAAAATTGTTAAATTTTGAACAAAATTTTTGCCCAAAAACAATACTGTAATGATGCCCCAGCCTCCATATTCGCCAGACATGCCTCTGTCTGACTTTTTCCTATTCCCAAAAATAAAGAGAACCTTAAAGGGCCGTCGTTTTGCAAGCATAGATGACATTAAAAGCGCATCGCTGAAAGAACTAAAGGCTATCCCAAAGATCGAGTTTTATAAGTGTTTCGAGTATTGGAAGAAGAGCTGGCACATGTGAATAATATCCAATGGGGACTATTTTGAAGGCGACAACTTTAATGTAGACTAATATGCGTGACATAATAATCTATAAAACCCTAATCACTTCTTAAAAATTTTCCACAGACTACTCTAATTTTTTTGTCTTGGATTAGTGCAACAATAGACTTACAGACCTCGGTCATTCATATTTTCATGGCGACTGCAATGTAGACTGTAAACTTAAGCCCTTAGGTTATGCATCAGGCACGTAAAAACGACGGACGTTATTTATGTTGTCAGAAACATAGTCTAGATATTTTTCAGGAAAGAATAACCCCAAACAATCGTGTTTTTATACATTTTTAAGATTTACAAGGTGACCCATCGAAAATAGTCCAGCAAACTTTGTATGTAAAAATAACCCTTATAAATACCCTTATTTTAAAAAATAGTAAATAAAATTATCTTTGATGTGGAAAATTTTGGTAATATGTTTCTATAATTTCTAAACACTTCAGTAGAATAAAATGATCTATGATAAAATTTTAAACCATAATGAATGATTTTTTTAAATAAAAAAATATCTTAATCAATTAAACACAATAAAAAAACCCTAAAAATATTATATAATCCCCAAATTTATCATTTGCTTCTTGTTCATAATATAATCAGACGCAATAAAAAGTTATTTCAAACCCTTTTAAAACTTTCTTCTGGGTCACCCTTTTAGGAAACTGCGGTCTGAAGTCAAGAAAATTTTCCAACTGACAAATGTATGTAATTTATTCCTTCCCAAAACTTTAATCTTTAACTTTTAACTCTGGGTCTTCCCCGAAGAATGTCAATTATCGAAACCAATAACGAATAAGAATTTATGCATTAAAATAAAAAATGTCAATATTCCCATTAGAATATTTATGAGTACAAGATGAAAATTATCCGTTCCGTTGAATTATTCATTTTCATTTTGGAAGTGCATTTCCTTTTATTGCAAATAAAGTTAGACAATGCAAGTTTCTCACATCAAATACCTGATATATGCAAACTTGTTCCCATTCTTACTATAAGGCAGTTAAATTCCATGCTAAAAAGAAGTTACGTCGTCTATTCCGCTGACCCACTTAACAAACATAAATATTTCCCAAATCAGTGCAGTCCATTTGGGCAGAACCGTGTCCATTTTAGGGGTTTAAACCCTCCCATTAAAAGTCTTAAAATAAAAAAATATTATACCACTCAAAATTTATCCAAAGAAAATAGTAACTGTTAAAACCAAAACCAATATCCACTAAAATAAACAAGTAAACAATATTTGTTTAGTTTTTTTATGAAGTTGAAAAAAAATTGATTTTGTTACCATTTAAACTGAATTATCAACACCGTTACCAAGATATCTTATCAATTTTATCAAAAAACAATTGGCCATTAGCAAAAAAAATTCTTCGGCTGACCTCCCATGTTTTTTCGTGTACAGCCAGAGAAAATAAATTGGAAGTGTCCAAAATTACCAAAAAGTGTCAAAAAAGTCCTAAAACTATCCAAAACGACAACTTGTATCTGTCCAATTGGATTTCAAGAATTTAATGAAAAATGTGCTGAAGATCCAGGTGAAAATTGAAAATACACATACATATAATTATTTCCACAAAGAAGTAAATAAAAATCTAGTAGTGCTTAAAGTCCCATTACGCACAACTCTAAAATCTTTACATCGTTTTAAAAGTAGGTATAAAATGTTTCTCAGATTTAAACAATGGAAATCATATTCTTATGAAAACTTGCACGCCTCTGAAATCTGCAATGATGTCCGCAAACAAAAGATCACCTAAAACAAGATAGCGTCGTAAAATCACAGTCAATATGTAATGTTTTTCAATAGGGTTATAAAATGGAAATTCGAATACAGTTATTTTCTGCGCTCTATTTCGCAAACAAAACCGAAATGGAAATGGAAAAATTTAGTGTGCCGAGGAGTTTTAACTAGTTTTAGCGTTTTTGTTGTCGAAAAAGTCATAAACAAGATTAATGGATTTGGTATTATATCTGTATCAAGTTTTGTTGGCCATTATAAGCGGATATTTCTATAATATGTATAAAACTAACAACAAAAAATTATGAAATGTTTGAAGTACATTTGGTATATTTTTATTCCATTTTCAATACTATTTTTTTTACAAAATGTGGGCTTTCTGAGAGCTTTCTTCTGATATCAACGTAGAATGGTTATTTCATTATTCGGTTGTGTACTTTCTAAAAATGAATTAGTCAAAAATGACTAATTGTCATAGCGAAAAAGCAGCTACTAATAATTCTTGTCAATAGCAATTTTTATCCCAAAATTGTCCGTTAAATCCCAAAATATCGTCAAAAGTTATAAAAGTAAAATAGTTTTTGATATTTAGTCAATTTTTCATACAAAATGAAATTGACTACATCTCACAAACTGCTCTACTTCCATAATTTGTAAAGTGTCTTTTTGGATTCAGGGGAAAATTTTACATTAGAATTGCTTTTTCACTTTTCATTTTTAGAGAGTATGTATTTCAATACTTATACAAATATTAAAAAAGTGATCGAAAACTGGACCTCTTTATTCTATGGTTATGGTATCTGGTTCATTTATGTTTATCATATTAGAATATCCCTTTCAAGCTCTAAAAATAGGATTTAATAATGACATAATAAAGAAAATATAGTTAAAAGGGTGGCTCACCGTTGTATGGAGAAAAAAACATTGTTGAATCTTTCCTTCACATAGGTCATTTTTGCCTGTAAATATGTAAGTATGTATTTTTAGGTCGTCATATATGGTTATATAAAGGTTACTATTTCATATACCAGTAATATCACTTGTTTCAGTTTTTGCTTGTTTTTTTTGAACTTCAAATGGAGTTGTCTTTCTGTTGTAGAATTTATACTAAAAAAATTGTCTTTAGAATAATATCTTTAGGAACCTAGTGGAGGTGAATATTGTTTACCTGAAAGTGTTGGGTAAAACATTAACAAGATTATTTTTGTTATCAAATCGTGTGTTATGTATAAACTACTCTACTACTACTACTACTAATTTTACCATTTAGAAGCAGTTTTGACTATTTGGTAGCGTGCCAGGGTATCTAAGCAGTAAATTTATTTATGTGTAAGTAAACTCTAAAAACGGTATGAACGATATTTAGATCTCGCCATGATGTTAATGATACTGCCAAAGGGAATCAGTCTTATTCAAAGATCAAACATTTACTGACCCAGGACGAAGAACAGATGCAGAATATTATATGCCTATTTGCAGGAACAAGTTATTAAAAGCAGTTCTTTTTTAAAACTTTAGTGCAAAAAAATTCATGATCGAACTAAAATAAGCTGATGTGCAACTAATTCCGATATCATTATTCCACAATAGATGTGGAATATATAAGTTAAATTGAGGTTTGGCTCAATAATTGTTTCTCTGAAAAATAACAACGCCAGAAAGAATAAAACGAAAGAAAACATATTTGAAAAGGGTTAGTTTCAGTTTTAAAATAAATGGTGTCTCAATATGGACGCCGGATTTGATATGTTAATTAAATAACTTAAAACTTTAAAAATAATTGTTATTTTTTTTTTCAACATAAAGAACACATCTTCCAAATATACATGAAACAAAATATCCGGCAAATGCCCACCATGACTTTGCTGGCATACCTTCCCTCTGTTGATGAATTTTCTTATATGAGCTACAACATCTTGTTGCCTTGAATCCAATTAACATATACTCGGCGTATTGCATGAACTACTGGGATTGGCTCCTATGTTAATTGAATATTGTATGGAGGCAAATAAAGATCTTTGTTAAAAATTGCTTATTTTTTAAGCTATTTTGGATAATCTTCTTTCCAGAAACAAGATATAATCATTTTTGGCATAACTTGTATTATAATACTTGTATTCAATACTTTTACTAAACCCTGAATTTAACACCTATCATTTCTAAAAAAATATATCAAAAGATTTGTTAAAAACTGTATTTTAAAACCTTTATATTCGATAAAGTTAACACCCTCTTTATTAATATCATGTTTCTTTATAATATTTCCATTTTTCCATCAATAGATCCCACCAGTCACCAGCATCATTTAGTAGACTTTTCCCCTTTCCTTGTGTATAATGCACAAAATAATGCATTCTAGCTGCATAGATTTAGGATAATCAATGCATTAAACGTCAATCGAGCGGACTTAAACGGTTCCCTCGTCCCCAGCCCGACAAACACGACCAACAATAGAGACAAGCGAAATTCTCTCGTTTGTTAGACACGGTTTGAACGATGGCGGGGACAAATTATTGCCGTAACACCCCAAAATCGCCGATATGTGTATTTATTATTGTGTTTTTATTTTGTGCACGACGCACGTGCACCGTAGGCCGAAAAATCCGACCGGTCCGTCCTCGGGCACGATTTATTTGTTTGCGATGGACCGGTGACGGTTCTGCAGCAGGCAGGCGTGATCATTTCGCTCGGATTTACGAGCCTCAATGACACACACGCTCTGGACGATCATTCGACAGATTCGGTCGGAATTTAAGCCATAAGAATGAATTTTAATTAATGCTAAAGCCAGGCACGATCTATTCGATACTTAAGCCAAAACAACGAAATAATCGAAAAGTTTATTATGTGCAATTTTTTTATAATTAAAAATAATAGTTTGGTTTAAATATTATATCATATAGCAAAGTTTCTATAGTTTCATTAATAAAATAGATCTCAGATGGTGGATATTGAGGGTATACGGTTAAGTCCGCTTAAAATAAATGGTGTACCTCAAGGAAGTATCCTGGGACCTATTTTATTTTCAATTTATACAGCTGATTTTCCTATCATAGTGGAAAAACTATTTATATGCTGATGATACACAATTAATAAATTCATTTCAACCCAGTGACATTAATTTAGCTATACATAATATTAATAAAGATTTAAAAAAATATATAATTGGTCATGATACAATGGTTTAATTCTAAATGCTAATAAAAGTACGAGGTGTGTTCAGAAAATAACGGGAATTGTTAAATTTCGCGGGTTCGGAGGGTCTGGTTGTCATAAAATTTTCTTTATTATGTTGGTATACATGCCCCCGAAGTATGATAAAAACTTTAGCTGTTTTCATTGTTTACTTTGTCTGTGGCAGCCGCTAAGGTTAGACGTGTTTTATGAGCTCGGCGATTTTTCGTTCGTTAAAAGAAATGGATCAAAGAATTTGTATCCAATTTTGCTTAAAAAATGAAACAAATTCTGTGAAATGTTAACAAAGGCATATAGTGGGTCCGCTATAAGTAAAACAAGAGTTTACAAGTGGTATAAGAGTTTCCAAGATGGCCGTAAAGACGTTGAAGATGACGAACGCCCTGAACGCACATTAACAACCGATAAAAACATGTAAAAAGTGGAAGAAATGGTTATAAACCATCAGAGAAGTCGCTGATGATGTTGGTATATCGATTGGCTCATCCCATGAAATTTTTTCGAATGTTTTGGGTATGAAACGCGTGGCAGCAAAATTTGTTCTAAAATTGTTAAATTTTGAACAAAATTTTTGGCCAAAAACAATACTGTAATGATGCCCCACCCTCCATATTCGCCAGACATGCCTCTGTCTGACTTTTTCCTATTCCCAAAAATAAAGAGAACCTTAAATGGCCGTCGTTTTGCAAGCATAGATGACATTAAAAGCGCATCACTGAAAGAACTAAAGGCTATCCCAAAGATCGAGTTTTAGAAGTGTTTCGAGTATTGGAAGAAGAGCTGGCACATGTGCATAATATCCAATGGGGACTATTTTGAAGGCGACAACATTAATGTAGACGAATAAATAAATATTTGTTTCAAAAAACGATCCCAACATATTGTATATAAGGGAACGATATGAGTTACTTTGTGCAAGCTTTTTAAGAAATATTTATGTCTACCTATTTATACAATTTAGTAGTCAAAAAAAGTTGTTACTAACAGAGAATTAAGATACAATAAATTTATAATGCCAGCACACAAAACTGCTCTTTACCAAAATTCATTTACTTACTTGGCAGTAAAAATTCTGTTATTTTGAATAGTTTCACAAAATACTCAATTAAAACTTTTAAAATTAAATATAAGGAAACTCTTATAAACACAAGACGTGTTTGATATGTGATATCTGTATGTGTATATTTATTGTCTATTATTATTTGGGGGTGTGAAAGAGCGTTTGTACAAAACCTCCATTTATGAATTGTTCTATATAACATATCTAAATAAAACTAAAAATTTAGATTTTCGCCTATTACTCAATAATTTATCATAAAATAAAAATGTTCTGAGTTTATGTATTTGCAGGCAACTCACTGCACAGACTTAAAATTGTTGTGCTTCGGGTTTGTACTGTTCATACAGATTAATAATTATTAATCTAATTATAATTAACTGTCAAATCTAAATTTTAAGTTTAATTTGTGGGTATGGTAAATTTGTGGGGTATGGTAAATTAACCTAAAAAATTGACATTTGACAGTTTGATGACAGCCCTGATAGAATAAGGTTTATTTTTTTACAAAAGCGTAGTAAACAGCACATTAAGGCCTCATTTGAAGTTTAAAAGTGCCGCTGGAAGAAAAACAACCTCCAAAACAATTTTTAAACTGTATAAACAGCACAAACCCAAAGCACAAGAATTATAAACAATATAAAAATGGCCATCGTTAAAGTCTGTGCAACTTCGTGATTTTAAGTATGCGCGAAACCGAGGGCTAAACCACTTTAAAACCTTAGAGACCAACGTCCAATGTTATGTGGACGTTGTGTTGTGATTTTTTCCTTATCAGTCGTTATCAATAAAGAAAACTGCTTAATCAGTATAATAATCAGTATTTTTAAGAAAATTAGTTACTTTTTACTCTTACAAAGATGGTGACTGCTGACTACTAGGCGTTCTTTGAAACATCTAAACTTGTTAATAACATAAAATTGTATTTCTTACTTCTAGAAAGAAATTTGTATAGCATAATCGTTTTATTCATGCATGGTAATGTATACGAAATCCTATATACCCAACAACAACTTCCTCAAGGTAATAATTTATACTCCTAATTTGTCTGAATATGCAAAACCTTCACAGGTGTTCTCTTAGATGAATTAAGGATTTAGTTTGAAAAAAATGTCATGACAGGTAAAACTTTCTTTGTGCAAAAGCGTATGTGTCGCATAGAAAACAGATATCCATTAAGTTCAAAAATAATTTATGCCGACAAGCGTGAAATCGCATTCTAACTACGTAGTAAAATGTCGTAAAATATCTTAGACATTGAATGGCCTAGGATTGGCTATTCACAAATTCATGAATGAAATGAATGGCTCGACAGGGTTTGCACATAATTGTGAAATAAATTGAGTATATCCGGTCAAAACTGCTGTTTTAGAGCGGTGCCCATTCTGGGATTTACTACAGGCAGTATATTTTGTATCTTGTTCGTAATGTCAAATAACTTTATATTGTAATGGCTAAGCTTAAAAATAGGTTTTATCTATGCTAGGACGTGTCACATATTGCATAGTAAAATTGTGTGCTCGGAATAATATATATCTCTTTATTAACAGCATGTAAGGCCAATCCATTTAGACAATCATAAACAATAAATTATTGTCAATTATTATCAATAACACACTGGGGTTTGATCTAAAGTTTGTTAAAATATTTAGCTGTAACTGTTAAGAATGATGATGGAAATAAAATGAGAAAATATGGGTTTACCAACAGAAAAAGAGTCGTGTGATTTTTGAAGTAAAGTTGAAATACTAATTCAGTGCTTTCAATAAAGATCCAAGCAACTTACGGAGCCATTTCTTGAAGTTATTCACAGAATTTTCCCAGCAAGGTGGCAAGTCTTATCAACTTGGTAAAAATAAAATTAAGGATGGATTATCCGAATCCACACCATAGTAGTTCTTTGCTAACAAAGGGGTTGTATAGCTTGTAGATTGTATTTATTTTAATAAAAGCAATCAACCCTGTAAGAGTACTAGCAAAAAGGCTGGAAGGCTGTAAGACGAGTGGCAGCTTTGGACAGATCAGGAATTTATTGGTAAACCCCAGAAAACCTAGATTCATCTGGCTTTTAGGCAGGAGTCGAGCTTCCCTTGGCCCACTTGTAAACATACTCACTGGTCATAGTCTAAAGAAACACCTCACAAGAGGAAGTAACCTCCTTTTACTACACAAAAGAATGTAAAATGTTCGACAGACTTAGGCATTCAACTTTTGGAGTGAATACACTCCTAAGGAAGGAGTTGGCCTTTCTTGCCTGGAACTAAATTCTGACCCTCATAAGAAAGTCTGGAAGGTTTGGAAGGCTAGGAGGAAAGGATGAGTGATGAGTAGTATAATTGGTTTTTGGTGGGGCAGATGAAAAGGACCATCATCAGAATAAGAGACTTTGCAAACGTACTACTACTACGAGAATTTCGTTTATTAACAAAGACATTTAACCAAAAATTAGACTGCTAGAAGTGCTCTTCAAATACATTGAGCATAACTCGAATTTTGATTATTATCATAAAGCTAGAGCTGAAATGTTGTATGGTAGTTCGATAAATGAATAGAAGAATAATATTCTGGTGACCACTGTCATCAGCGTTAAACAGTTTAGCAAAAAATTCACGTTCAAAAGCGTTAAAAACCGACATGACAGATCTGTAAAGCTGCGATGGCAAAGTTCGTGTTTTGATAATAATGTAACCTATTAGACGAAGCGTCCGTTAGCACTGACCCGGGAAAAAGTAATTCAACGTAAAATAGAAGAAAACATATGAAACAGCGAGAATTATTGCGAAGGCAATTTTATTTTATGGCAGTGTCAAGTCAAAATGATTTATCGCAATCCTTCCTGCGTGCCACTGTTGTTTTTGATATGTTTTATTTTCCTACATCGGATTTATATAAATCAGAACGATTGTTTGTGCCCAATGTTACTGTTATGATGTACACTACACAGTAAAAAAATATTTTTTTAATTTTAACCAAATATTAACCAGACTTTATCATTCAAGGTCCACAAAACTGTGTTAAGTTTACAACCAACTGTAATCTGTTAGTAGTTTGTAGGTAATTATAACAAACATTTTGTAGATTTAATAACAAAATCCTAATCAATCAATAATTTAACCTTAATAAAAAAACTTTAACTACATTTTTTTATAATTTGGGTTCATTATTTTGTTTAATATTGTATTATATTAATATTTTTAAACTACGTACATTGTACATAGTTTGCAATGTTGGTGACAATATTGAACAAACACTTTTTTAAATATTCCCTTTTTTATTTTACTAGTTCATATGTTGACATACCAAAGTTATTGATATGCTTTTGTTATCCCACCTACGATCTTCTAGGAATTAGTCTTTGACCACAATTAAACGGGAAAAAGTTAACATAAGCGGCAAATTTCCATTCAAACGGTCACACAATCAATTTGCCCAACCTAAAAGCATATAATTGTGTCTTTTTTATTATCCAGCCATTCACCTGGATCTCCCCCAGTTTATTCAGCCAGCCATTCGGCAATATTTTCCTTTCTTTCATTATTCTTTCGAGCTTTTGGTTCCTTATGACAAATAGATCGAACTGAGCCTTTATGCGTAAGTGTCAATTGAAAGTAACACCGGTGCGTCGAGGTTTTCTTTTCGGGATTACTACCGAAAAATTGTTAGCATTGATTTTTGAATGAAAGCAGAAAAGGAATGTGGCATGACATAAGATTTAAAGGTAACTTATTGAAAAAGATACCTGCGTATTTATACCGATATTTGTCTATGGCAGTTTATGAAATTGGTACAGGAAGTTTATAAGATGCGGATTAAAAAAATTGATTTCAAAATTGGTTTAAATTTTAATTGATTGTGATAGAAAAAGATATAATAATATTTATTACTTATAAATTAAATTTTGTATAAGTTGGCATGTAAACATGTTTTAAACAGAATGTTTTAAACATGTTTTAAACAGAATGTTTTAAACATGTTTTAAACAGAATGTTTTAAACATATTTTAAACAGAATGTTTTAAACACCTGCCCTTTGATATTTTAAATATATTTTTTTAAATAAACCAGACTTTTGACGATTTTGACATCAGAATTGCTACATCAGGTTTTCTAGAAATTTTAAGAGTGGATAAACGCAATTTTTATTTAATGGTATTTAAAAATGTATATAACTTTAAAATAAAATACATACATAAATGGTTATGGTAATGGTTTTGGCTTTATTGGAAAAATAATTTTATGCCATCTGTACATAAGATTTCGGGTATATGGGCGTCTTGGCTGGCTGGCTGAGTCCAATTCTCGACCCTTTTCTGGAACAGCTGGGGCCCTATATTGGCAATTATTCTGGCTTCCAACTGGTCTAACGTTTGCGGTTTATCGGCATAAACTAGCTATGTCCTTACAGAAAAGCATCTTTAGGTATGCAACTAATAGATTGTGTGGTGCACTTAAAATAAAGCTTTTAAAATCATTTTATTGAAGTACAAAAGACAGTAATAATCTATCTGTAGCGCTCCCCATTGACGTTAATGTTCTGAAAAAATATGGGCCAATGATTCCACCCGCCCATCAAACACAGTGCACTGAACAGTAACTTTTTGTAGATGTGACTTACATGTTTTAGACACGAAGAGCTCTTAAAAACAATAGACTTAGAAATTTCGCAAATTTTTTTTATATTAGTAAGTCTTAATCTTTAAAGGTAAATATAACTTGTAACTTTTGTATTACCAGCATTTTGTTATTTAATTTAAATATATGGTTACATGGTTTGGTCCAATCACTAAAATATATTTTCTGGTAAATTTAGCATTCCAAGTTTAAACAGAATGGTAAACTAAAATGTATCCATATTTCTATCAGGAATAGCAAATAGCCTTGAATAATATGTTAATAATTTACCAGAAATAATTAAAGTAATGGGTAGGTCATAAAACGAAATGGTGGAAAACACTACACAAAGAGCCTTTAAAGCAATAAACTTATTTAATGAATTATAATATAATTTATGAGGCTACATGTGATGTTGTGGAGTTCATATTAATTTACTTATCTATTTTTTATTATTGAAACTAGAATGTTATATTGTTTTATCTTATCTTAAGGATGTGATGGCCATTAGAATAAGCATTGATTAATTACCAACAGATAACAAACATAAAGTTATTTCAATACGCCAAGAGAAATCTATGTTGAGGTGTTTAAAACAGCTCATTGTGAAATAGCGTACAATGCAGACACTTACTCGCTAATGCAAATTAATAGGTCCTTAATTTGAGGCAGACATAATCAATCTGCATTAATTGCACACTCTCAAGATTGACATTATAGAAATAAGTGTATTAACGTAACAAGTTTCCAATGCATATTCACGGAAATTACGCAACATGCCCATTTGCCCATTCCAGTTAAATTGGTTATGTAGGCCCTGTATCTGACAATCGGAATCTGATTGAACTATGTAATAACGCCATTGACTGCAACGTGGCTCTGTTACAACTTAAGAGAGCTAATATTGGCCTATTATATCTCATCGCCATTAACATTAACAAATTGTATTGCCACTAATGACTCCCCGGTTGATCACCTGAGTATTGCCTTCAACATATAATTAAACACTTCATCAGTATTGCCAACTGGAATTTGGATCAAGATTACCACAACCGCAATCCTGCAGTGCAAGTTAAAAAGTTGCTAACTATCTTTATGGGTAGAAAAGAGTTATAACCGTCATTTGATGCATTAGAATAGCCAATTATATAATTAACAATTTTTATTTAAAAGATAGATATATTATAGTATATTATGTATAATGGATAATAAACTTTCTACTTTGACATCCTATATGTATTTAATTATCAACTTTTATATAGATGTTAATTTAGTTATTCTGGTCTCTTAAATATGTGACATTATTTGTACAGGCATTTCAGGGACACCTTGTATAACGGAAATGAGTTTTTGATATTCTTACCTTTTTGGATTACTTGAGAAAAAAGCCAATGCCAAATGTAAAATGATACGTAATTGGGATCTTACACTGAAAGAAATATATGTTTGTTTTAGCAAATGTATGTGGTTCATATATGGACTACCACATACATTGCTAAAACAAACATATATTATATTTAGTTTTAACATAATATGTTAAAACTAAATATAAAAATGGTTAAGGTAAATATATTTTATGTTTCATATATAGACTACCACATACATTGCTAAAACAAACATATATTTCTTTCAGTGTAATGAGCTTTTTGGAAGGAAGATTCAGATTGTAAGAATCATATAAGATACTTTGTAAATTAGAATTTGTATATTTTATGTAATAAATCCACTTTAAATATTGTAGTAGGTTCATGTAATACTAACTTTAACATATCCTTTTATAATCATCCCATGTAATACTGATATAAACCGGTTTATTGCAAAGTGTAATATAGGAAACGACCTGTATGGTTAGGTTTAATCCTTGAGATAACGTTTCAGGTTTTAGTATTTTACGATTTTAACACATTTATCCGAAATTTCCATAACAATTTAACAGACAAACACCAATCAGTGCTCGTCTAGGTGCTAAAAACCATAACGGCCGGGTTCAGTATCTGCTCCAGTCTAAGCCTTTAATCGAATTTGTTAACAAGGCAAATAAGACGGAAAGCTGGAAAAACAACGGACGGAACGACGAGGCTCGGGCGTGCAAACATAACAACAAAATAGAACAATATATCTCCAGATAATCCCTGTGGCAGGTAGAGGACGGGTAAGGGGCTGATATTAAGGAAAAAGGAGCGGAGGCGTATTACTATTTTACTACAGACAAGAGCTTTGGCGGAAACGTAGCGAAACGCCTTTTAGACGCCGAAATCCCCAGCCGTGTTGCCATATTACGAACAAACGCTGCAAAATATTTAAACAACCCTAAAATATCTAAAGGAAGTATGCAGCAATAATCAAGTTGGTTTCCCTGGAGGAGTATTTTGGGTTAGTGAACTTGTTTATAAAATAGAATAGATTAGAAATAATAATAAAAATTTATTAATCACAGAAACTGGTAAATATGACAGGTCAAAAAGACATGTGTCTACTTTAATAAACAATAGAGACAACCTTTTCCTTAAACTCTTCTATGGTGTAACAGTATGCAAAAAAAGATTTCATGATCAACATACACAACAGTTTTTCCAAACTGATGTATTCGGGGATGTCATTAATAAACAATATAAATAAACAAGGGAGCCAGAGTATACTACCCTGAGGTGTTCCAATGTGCGTATTGTATATCTTTAAATTTTCCTCATTAACCTTAATATTTTGGACATGAAATCAGCCATTTGTTTATATTTTCCAGTATACCAAGGTTATATAGTTTATTAGACAAAAAATGTGAATAAAGAGTATCGAATGCTCTAGACGAGTCAAAAAACATTCTACTTCTTATTTATATGTTGTCTTAATTCTGTAGTGACTATCTCTGTTGATATCCCTATTGACATTTAGAAATTAGTTTGAATTGATAAAGGTAGTCAAAAAGTCTGTTTGCAACAAGTTTTTTCAATATTTTTGATATGGAGACAAGAAGTGAAATTGGTCTAAAGTTTTCAATATTTCAGGCACAGGAATCATTACAGATAAATTGAGTTCTTCGGGAAAACTATCAAGATAGATCAAGGGGCACAATTCCAGCAGTTTCTTTAAAGAGAATTATATCCAAGTCATCATATCCAGTCGATTTTTTATTTGGCATACTCATAATAGTTGTGAAATCTTTTTGTTCTGTAAAAGGAAAAATATAAATACTTGCACAAGTCTCCTCAGATAAAGTACAGGCGTTGGATAAATTGTCATTAAAATGATCACTAAGTTTTACCTTCACTACAAAAGAAACATACTCCTCAAAGTAAGCTGCAACTTGTTTTGGGTTTGCCACCAACTTATTGTTTATGTTCAAAATATTTTGTTTATTGTTTTTGTATAATTTTTATTGTTAACCATTGACAATAGTGTTTTTGATTTTTCCCACCATATATTTTAAAATCATTGTGATCTCTAAGGCTTCTTACTCTTTTAATGATTTTTAAACTGTGACTTAATATTTACTAGTAGTAGTAGTAGATTTCTCAAAGTGTTACCAAAAACAATACGTCTGTAACTATTAAGGTATTGTATTTATTATTTCGTAATATTTGGCACCATGACTTGGTAAAACAAACCATTAGGTATACTAGCGGAAACAAAGTAACGCCTTCGCACCGAGGTGCCGTCTCTAAATAGCCCCGTTGTAAAATAATAAGGATCGGAGCCTTCTAATTGTTTTTCCTTTTTAGTAAAACTAACAGCCGTGGACATCGGCCCTTCTGTAGTGACGTTGTGCCGACGAAACCGCAATTAAAGGGCCTCTAAAAAGGCACTTCGTTATTATTATGGGGGCTGTAAAACGAGACGAGCCAGAAAGAAAACAAAATTCGAAGACCACAATGCTCTTTTCATTACAAATGAGCTGCTATTCGAACGTTCTGTTCGACAAGACGGTTTTTTGTATTTTATTGTGCTACGAAATGGTTAATTACATATTTATGGAGCTATAAAGGGTTGGAAAGCGCTGTTAAACACATCTGGGATAGTAATTAGATATCTTAAAAAAAACAAGTCTTTTAGTAAATGTATCTCATAATTATATAGAAATTAAACATATAGGGTGTGGTAGGTCCATGCAAACTTTTAAGAGATAATTGATAGATTTAAAAAAAATGGCCTTTCACCCAGAGCTGGGAAATTAACTTCTGAAAAGTGTCTAGTTACTTTTCTAAGATACTTTGAGTTAAAAGTTTCAAGATACTTTAAAAAGTATCTAAGATACTATCCGAAAGTATCTAAGATACTCCTGAGTAACTAAGATACTTTTAAGTAACTAAGATACTTTTGAGTAACTAAGTTACTTTTAAGTATGAATAAAAACTATAAAATTATGAAAATTCAACAAGTTGTAGGTTAGGTAATTACTTTGAATCATTCTGGAATTCCCCCAATTTTCTCTAAGAAAGTATCTAAGTTAAACTGAAAACTATCTAAGTTACTTTAAAAAGTATCTTGGTTACACCTTGTGACTTTTTCCTGTTCCCCAAACTGAAATTTATGCTTTAGGAATAAATAAAGAAAATTAAACGAGGGAGCTGATAGCTACTACTTTGGCCTTAAAAAGGTATATCTCTAATGAACATTACTTTGAAGGCAACAAAAAAAAATTTGAAGAATTAACTACCGATTTCTTTATTTTTACTTTTGGGACAGAAAATGGCCAATATCTAAAGACTGTTTTCCATATCCACTTCACCTTCTAAACCCCTGTATATTTATCCTTCCTCCACTATCAAGAAGTGAAATATAGAATATCGACGAATAACGAAATTATGTCTGGAAAATTTAATACAAAACAAATAATTTAATAACGTGATCTGAAAGTTGAGAAGTCAAACTTGCACAGCACAGATAAATTAAAACTTTCCTCAAATATTGATGCAGTAATAAATTTATTTGCACGGAGTTCTTTTTCCCCTTGGGCATATAAATTCAAGTATTTTGTGGTATGAAATCTTATTATTTTTCACGACACTCATATCTGAAATAATAACAAAAGATGATTAAAAGATTTTTTATTTGATTGATATACATCGTTATATTAAAATTGGGTTCGCCAAAGTTCGTTACAATGGGAATATCGTTAACATCGTTATACCTTCCGAAAATCCACACGGTGCTCTCAGAATTTCCCGCTGCCTCCTGAGGCTTGCGTCGCTTTGAAAACCTCGGCTCCAATAAACCCGTCATGTGGTTCCATTCTCCAATCCAACAAGGGATCGAAAATTAATAATTCTTGTTAACACTCTATTAGAGAGTAAGAAACATGGAAGGTGAGCGATGGGAAGGGGGACGACCTGAAGTTACCGAAAGTACGCGGCGTAGACCCTCCGGGGAATTTTCCGATCCCTCTTCTTTCGCCGCAACGTGCGCCTATATACATGCAAATGCAATCCCAGTTACCACAAACCGAAAATAGTTCGCATTCAACAAACTCCAGGCAGTCCCCGATCTGGATCATATATTATTACTGCAAGCTCCAAGACCTTTGCTGACGAACGTCACTATAAACTTTATTTGATGTTTGATATATCGAAGGTTAAGTTTTATGTAGAAACAAAATAAGAATATTTAAATGAATTAACTAAAAATGTTGATTTGACTGATAAAGGTGATTTCATTCTCAGTTTGTCTTCATTTGCTACAAAATATACTGATTTTAATTAACATGTGCATACAGTGGATGACTTCCGCACCAATAAAGCAACATTCTTGACCTCCATTCTGATTGGGAAACATTTCTAGCAATGTGGACATAAGAGTTTCGTGAAGCGCAAGGACTTTAAAAAGTATTGCTTTGCAAAATGGTACATTGGTACCGAGACCATTAAGGCTTTTGGCCACCAAGAAAGAAGAAGAAGTCTATGTTAGCCCAGAAAGTTGGCAACCCTTTATCATAGAAATTAAATATTAACCAGCAAGGTAAATAATATAAATCAGAGTATTATAAACCGCCTTTAAAAATGATTTTCCTCAATAACCATTCGCCATAATATGGAATAAGTGAAGCAATTTATTTGCTTTGAAAGCCAATGAAATGGATATGGAAGTGTGGCGGTTCCGTTTTCCCGACGATAATGTCTTCGAGCTAAAAGTCAAACTAATAAAAATATATCGAACTGGTAAATTAAAAAGTTTTATCAGCGGGAAAAATGAATAGGGGCGAGGTATTTGCGGTAATAAATTTATTTTACCGGAGTTTCAATTCCCAATGGAATATCAATTTTACGTTGCTGTGTGTAAGTGTATGCTAGCTTAAAAGCGGATAAAAATGAAAATATATTTCTTTTTCAGGCAAATTTAATTTTATAAAAGTCCTATATTATTTCAAACAAAGATTTATTCGTCATCTGTAATTTATAAATAGTATAAATATATGAGTATAATTGATAATTTAAACTTGACGCTGGCATTGACAGACAGGTATTTTGACCTAAAATATGGTCACTTTTTCTGTACCAAAAGGGTAGCAAATGACTAAAAAACATATTTCTAAATGTATACAAGTGATGGTAGGTATATTACTAGAAATAAAAAAATGTACCTATTCAAAAATGTATTTAAGGAGCGCCAAGGTACCGCGGACTGGTATGGCCAATTCAGGTAGCAACTACACCATATTATCTATCTAAAGTCTATTCAAATCCAAGCTGGACTAAATGTAAACACAATCCTCCGAATCGACCAATAAAAGCTCACAATCCGAGTCACACCATCAGAATCGACCAATAGAAACAAGTTATCACGCGTCTGGGCGTTTTTGTTTAGTCCAGCTTGGATTTGAATAGACTTTAGATCTAGTAATAAAAATTAACAAAATTGAGTTTTGACTACGTTTAAGCTGTCTGTGTGTTGATTTAATTTAATAGTAGTACAAAGAGTGAACTGCAATGTTTATGTAAAGGTAATTATAAATAATTTACCATTGCATGACTGAGCCTATAATAAAACAATTTGCAACAATTGAAAGAATTGAAAGAAACTACGTTATTTATGGCTTAATTAGCATCAAAACATAAATAATGTTTATACGTGCATTCTAACTAATAGTCCGTTAAACTATTATAAACACAAAGATGATATAAGGTTAAATTATATAGAGAGGAGATGGAAATTTAAAACAATTACTTTAATGATCGTAAATGCCCATCAGACTTTGATGGTCGCCAGTGACGTAGGATGTAAAATTCGTAATTCTAGACAAGCCACGAAATGTTTGATTTTATCTTACAGACAAATTAGACATGTAGGTAAACAATTTCGAATACCTTTAACCTCAATTAATCGATACGAACCCACGAACTCAAACAGAAATTCAAATCCATGAATTTAATCCACAAAGGAGTTTTCGCTGTTTGAAATAAAAATACGAGGTGTTTTCAGAAAATATCGGGAATTTTCGTTTTTTGAAACAAATATTTATTTATTCGTCTACATTAATGTTGTCGCCTTCAAAATAGTCCCCATTGGATTTTATGCACATGTGCCAGCTCTTCTTCCAATACTCGAAACACTTCTAATACTCGATGTTTGGGATAGCCTTTAGTTCTTTCAACGAAGCGCTTTTAATGTCATCTATGCTTGCAAAACGACGGCTCTTTATTTTTGGGAATAGGAAAAAGTCAGACAGAGGCATGTCTGGCGAATATGGAGGCTGGGGCATCATTACAGTATTGTTTTTGGCCAAAAATTTTGTTCAAAATTTAACAATTTTGGAACAAATTTTGCTGCCACGCGTTTCATACCCAAAACATTCGAAAAAATTTCATGGGATGAGCCAATCGATATACCAACATCATCAGCGAATTCTCTGATGGTTTATAACCATTTCTTCCACTTTTTCCATGTTTTTATCGGTTGTTAATGTGCTTGTGCGTTCGGGGCGTTCGTCATCTTCAACGTCTTCACGGCCATCTTGAAAACTCTTATACCACTTGTAAACTCTTGTTTTACTTATAGCAGACTCACTATAGGCCTTTGTTAATATTTCACAGAATTTATTTCATTTTTTAAGCAAAATTGGATACCAAATACCAAAATCGCCGAGCTCATAAAACACGTCTAACCTTAGCGGCTGCCACAGACAAAGTAAACAATGAAAACAGCTAAAGTTTTTATCATACTTCAGGGGCTTTTATACCAACATAATAAAGAAAATTTTATGACAACCGGACCCTCCGAACCCGCGAAATTTAACAATTCCCGTTATTTTCTGAACACACCTCGTATAGTTTTATGGTTCCATCCTTTAGATATAAGGTTACAAAATTGCAAATCACTGATGATTTCATTGACCAAATCTGTCATAATTCTTTGCGGTTGAATTAAAATAAAGTAATACTACTCTAGCCCATGTAGGTATACTTTTTCAAAAAGACCTGATTAACTCTTTTAATTGGTAAACGTAAAATTCTTCGTTTCTACAGATACATTATTATGTATGCTATTGTAATTATCGTTGATATCGTAAATCCAGTCAATGCTTTTTATACCTTGTTAAGGAAGTCATTGGCCATAATAATTATTAATTAATGGCAATTAACACAATAATTGTGTGGGTATTATCTCAATTACTGTATACCATTGGTTAATGCGACCAAACTGGTCTAGCATGAAAAATACAATAACGTTAGGTCGTCATAATTTATTCCGAATAGCTTTATATGAACAACAGTTCAATAGTCTGTACAATTAAAATATTATTGCATAATTTGTATTTTTTCTTGATCAGATATGAAAAACACTAATTTTAGACTATAGTTGCTGAGCCAGTTAAAAAAAAGTTGGTACCATATACCAACTGTACAACAGGGAGGTAGAAAAAATAAAAGTTGCTCTGCATCGTCCTTGGTTGTATTTTTGAATAAGACTGATTCTCCGATCCGCAGAATCATTAACATCTCTCAGAAAAGTATAAAAAAGCAATCTAAAAAATAAATTAAATTTCCAATTTATCTGTTATTCTGCTTTTAAAAACACCCCTCAAATGAGTACCTATATATTTTTTTTATGAGTAAAGTATGCCTAATTGAGTTTTATAGCTTTAACCATAATAAACCTCCTGATGTGTATCGAAGGTGAGGGCCAAGATGACAGGTTAATAGTTCTTTATGAAGTAAAGCAACCTCCGATAGATGATAAACAACCGTTTAACTCAAAACTTTTTTATCTACGAAATTTCTTTTGATCTGCCTGGAGCCACAATTACGTAATTATAGTTTTATGACTTCTAATTGTTGCTATTGAAAGGGATATAAAAGGGTACTATTATATCGTATTATATGTTATTAAGGAAAAAATATATATCGGGGTTTATAGCGATTAAAAATAAAATTATTAAACCCTAAACGATAAGGCCAAATTTAATAATCATGTATATAAGTTTTATAATACAACTGTGGCATTTTTTCTCTGGTGTCATATTCTAGTCAAGCTTTAATATGGTTTAGGGCCATAAAGAAAGTAAAAGACAGTGGTCTAGCTTTGCTTTCTCTATGGTTAATAACCATGTTGGATTATTGAATAAGTTTTATTAACTTTTGAATGGAAAATCCGGGGTCCTATAAATACAAATGTATTGCCCCAAGTTGTACAAATATATATTATGTACAAATTTACAAAAATGGTTACAAGAATGTTTTTTGTTTTAATTTCTCAATGATGTAACGAAAACGACAAAAATATGTGAGGATCATTTCGATTTTTATGGAGGATCAAAGAAAAGATTAAATTGCTAAAATAAAACACTAGTTTATAATACATTAAGTTTAATTTAATTTTTCTTCTCCTACCTTTAAAACTTCCATTTTTGAAAATACTAAGTGATCATTTTAGATTTAGATTAAGATTCAATATTCTTGGGAGTTTTAATATTTTGAGATGTAAAATCACCTTTTAAAATTGTTGTATACAATTTGGAGACTCCCTGTATAGTAGTGCACCATGGTTTCAATGTTAAACCAAATATTTTAAGTATACTTAATATCGATGTAAAGAGTTATTTGGGCGTTTCTCTGTAAATTGGGCAACTCATTGTCTCAAGCTAATATTGTTTAGAAAAATAACAGATCATAAATATTTCGTAGAGAACTTCAAAAGATAATAACCTAATCTACCTATGCTCGACGTTCAAAAACCAATAAAGTAAACTTTAATGTATCAAAATCGTTTTTATAGTCCTTAAAAACCAGTCCCCTGACGTGTCACCAAAGCATATAGGTCACTTCAGACTAAATTAATTAAAGACAGTAACTATTGGAATCAACCTAATTGTTTAATTATTCAACGAATATTGTTTGCTTGTTACTGTACCTTATTTACTTTTTATAATTATTATTTTGTAATTCTAAAAAAGTCATCTAAACTATGTCTCCGGATTTTATAAACAGTCCCCCTGTCTATATTTAAAAATTCGCGCCAAGTAGTGTTAAGTTTAAACAACGCCGTTTGTACGTTTAACGAAACGCAAACAACCTAAATTTTGCGCGGTTGCCGCTATTGGGGCGTGGCCGCCATCTTGTTTAGTAATTTGAGAGCGTCCTTTTGTGGAAGGCACGTTGTAATCTGACAGCCCACAGTCCACTGGTAGTAATTATTTGTATTTCGATTTACGTATTTTAATAATTCCTTGAATAGTTTAAAATTGTTACAATGGATACATATTTGCTATGTAGAGCAAAATATCATGGATCAATTACATTTTCTGCTACTCTTTAATGAAATCAAATTAAACATTCCCCTGGGAACAGTCCCTTGTCTATCGACACGACAGGGGATTGTTTCCACGTCCAGAGTACTGTCTAAAATTTACTCTAAATTAAGTATCTTCTTTTTCTCCCTGCCCTTTTTCCACATTAAGTGGGTTCTGCACAACATGTGATAAATTGTACTCAGATAGTGATGAAAAGTCTAAGCTGTTTTTGCGACAATGATTGTCTGCACTTTAATATCGGGAAGATAAATTATGAACACAAGCTAAAACTTAATATGGAAGATGTGTACACTGATTCAGAATCTGAGAATAAAGCTGGACCTATAGCTCTGCTGTAGTACAAGCTTATAATACTGGAGATTATATTGTTGTAAAATTACTTGGCAGAAAAAATATGGAATACAGATATGTGAGCGTTATTGACAAGATTGAAGAAGAACATGGCGAAATCCGAGTCACATTCTTAAAGCTCTGCGATAATAAAGGCCAATTATTCAGATATGATCAAGACGATGTGGCAGACGTTACAATTGACCAAGTGGTACAGAAGTTGCCCATCCAAATATAGTTTTAAAAGACAATAGAATAATCTACAAATTTGATTCACCTGTAGATGTTTTCGAAAAACAATAAAAATAATGATACTATTTTTTTACGTCTCTGCTACATTTAAGTAATACCTAACTAATTATTATATTTTAATGAGACTTATTCTATAGTGTGAGATTCAAAGTACAAGACATCCTTTCAATATGTTATTTTGTATGATTTTAATGTAAGTAAATATTAAGAGTTCTCAGTGAAAATTTGTGTATAATTACAATATTACAAAAAGGTTGTTGATTTTGTAATGTTTCTATTGTTCAGTTACAGCTCCAAAGGTTAATGATAATAAAAAGCATTTAATATTGGTACTGAAATTGTATTTTTCATTTTAATTCCCAGTCCCCTGACATAGGTAACAGTCCCCTGTATAGATTTTTCAGAAAATGCTCAATGTTTTCCAAAGTAATATGAATATTTTTGGTTCATCTGCCGTATACTAATAAATAGACCGATATTTATTCATCGAATAACATTTATTAAATATATAACAAAAAAAGTTGCCTAGACAAATTCTTACTTCAATTTGCCCAGTTTACAGAGAAACGCCCATTTATAAGGTGATTAGTACCCATAATAGTACCCTTAATTCCAACATAATAGGTATTAATTTACTTATTGCATTGACATTATTAAAAATAAATTTATCAAGCGCAATCAGGGCTTTTAAATTAAATTCTTTTAATTTTCCGACTTTAATCCGGTGATAAATTTCATATTACAACATCGAGATAATTTAAATTATATATAATTTAAATATATAAACATATATCGGCGCGCCATGGACTAGGTGTAGCAAATACAGCAAGGTTTTTCCAGTGGATTATTTGTAATTTATGATGGTGTTTTTTTTTCTTAAAAACTTTTTTAAGTGTAACCGAAAGAGTTATTGGATCAATAAAGTGATTTTAAAATACCTGGTAGTAGTTTGTTTTACCTTAAACCATAAAATAAATGTTGGGTAGCTATTATAGCTATAGCACTTTCACTTTAACCCTATAAAAAATTATAAATATTTATTTATGGTGCAATCTTTAACCCTTGGGTAAAATACTTTTATATTTTACAATCCTTTATCTTTTTGGATAACATTTTAAATTTATAACTATAGGTTTATAATAAAATATATTATATTTTGTTACGACCTCTTAAAACATTTTGTAAAGGCGGAAAAATAAATTTAGTAAGTCTGTGATATAAACTTTACGACTTATAGGAAGAAAAGTGAAGTATAAAAGTGAAATTTGATTGTAAACTAAAAAAAATATTTTTAAAACATGTTAAAACATGTAAAAAATATGACAATTAAAAAGTTACATTTTGGATGGCAAAAATAATGTAACTGCTAACGCTTACTAAATTTTTTGTCTAAAGACAATGTTGCGAATTTATTATTAAAATCAGGAAAATTTTACCTACAAAAACAAAAAATTTTTGGTTGGGATCCAATCATTTAAATAATTATTATGCGCATTAGAATTCTTCATATTGCGCAATAAAAAAATAAATTAAAAATAAAAATTAAGAAATTAGCAATATTTTGAATATTTTGAGAAATGGTCAGAATTTTGCGTATTTATATGTAGTTGAATGGGTGAGATTAAGACAGTCAAAAATTCCAAAAGTTAAAATTAAAAGAAATTATTTCATAAAATCCGTTTTATAGTTCAAAATGCATTCTTCCGAAAATTCATTTTAAACTAAATTAGGTTTAGAAAGTGATTTGTCAAAATACAATTTTTGGACTGTTCTTAATCCGATTCAGTTACATTAAGCATTACAAAATACAATATTTACTTTAATTTAATATATATTTGGGTTCTCTCAATAGCCGTTTAACACAGTAAAATGCCCGAATTCTGGTATTGAGCGTAACATATACAAAAAAAAGTTTATATACAAAAGTGCTCTTTTAGTTCCACCCTTACTTCCTAAGAAGTCCCAGAAGCCAAATGAATGGCTTGTGCGGGTTAGGGGTAGGAACGGACCGCGGGCTTAAAGTCCCCTCCGAAGGACTATTACACAATAGGACAAACACAAATAACCAGATATTTACTGAGTACATCTACTGAAATGTATACTTTAACTGCGGCATGTATATAATTATGTATCAAGTTTGATAAACGCCATTTTAGTTAAGAAAGTGAGTGTCTAGAAAAGTTTATAAACGAGTTGCATGTATCCCTTAAAAACGATATTAAGGCAGTTTTTCACAGTGAAAGTAAAAATGCTTTATGGGCACTTAGTGGATGTGTAATCTCTTTTAGCATTATTTTACAAAAAGGGCACTATATTTTAACGATTGTATGACATTTTACAACTGTCAACTAACTTAAAACTAACTTCAGCCCGTGACTTAAACGCCATAAAGCCACAACTTGTCAATGTGTATTTAAAAGGTCACTGTTTTATGGAAACATTAGGCATTTTAAGGTGAGAATAGAAAAAAAATATTTTTTTTATTGCACACTTTACTTGATCTAATGCTCGTTTCAATTGTTTTAGTGAGCTTTCAAATGGGCCTCTCAAAACCGTACTTTTTTCAGGGGCGTGTAAGTTGAGGAGAAAAACACCCGCTACCCCTTCAAAATCTCCAGCAATTATGAGTAAAAAAAATGTTTTTTATACGATAAACGGTTCCGGAGATATTCGAAAAAAACGATTTTTTAATAGCGACTTTTTTCATCTTTTTGGATGAGCTATTACATCCTGAAATCCTGTATATAAAAATTACATTTGACAAGATTCTATAAGAATCTCATATGGATGTTTTAGAATTTAACATTTAATGTTTAGAATATTTATGTCAATGATTTTATACCTTTAATAAAAATACTTTAAATATATATATTCTATTTTTCTTTGCAGTATTTTACGTTTAATTACAATTAATTAATTTGGTTTCGAGAAATTCGCTGGGTAAGAGAAAAATGCCATTTAAAAGTTTTATTTCTCGGTGTTTGTTGGTCTGCGGAAAAAATGGTTATTTAGTGTCATTTGACGTTTGTTTTGGCTGTGTAGAGTCGAAGGTACGTCCATGTCCGCGCGATCCAGCCATTCTTTTCAGTCGTAGTGGGTGGCATAAAGTACACTTTTTACATGGCCGGCAAAAAAAAACGAAAGTCTGCATAAAGAATGGTCGCCAATGTAAAGAGGTAATTAGCAGTCTCAGTTCCTGTCAAGTAGCTTTGCTCTTTCAGAACAAGGCATGTTTTTTAGGAGACAAAAGATAAAGATCGCCTCAAAAAATTCCCTTTCACATGAATATTTTTATTTTTAAGGAAATAAGAAGTCGAGATGCTTCTGCTGCCGCTACTGCTGCACCGTACAAAAAATAATGCGCCTTGTCACGTACTGACTGCGCTTTAGCGTGATATATAAAACTACTTTTGTCTCTACACTTCCTACCAATTAAATCGTTTTTTTGTTTTTGTTTTGCCAACGTCACTTTCAATACCTCTTCTCAATACCGTATTCAGAAGGGACGAGGTCATGTACAAAAATTACAAAAACATAAAAAGAAATGACATTATAAAAAAAAATTGCTAAACTTAAGAAAAAAAAAATAAAACTTTAATAATCTAATTGTTCAAACAAACAAAAATATTCTAAACTAAACTGCCATTTTGAAAATTATGTGATTTTATTAATATTATATTTCCGAGTGGCTAAATTAATGAGTGTATAGAAAAGTTTATAAACGAGGTGCATACTATACTTTTTCTACGACAAATACTTATTATTATCTTAAAATGATTTAAACCAAAACTTTGTATAGAGCGCCATTTATGAAACAATAGGGGAATCTGTGTGTCACCGTCAAATGTCAAATTTTTATATTATATAAACACAATTATAAAGGTTATAAATCGAAATGTATTTCTTGAAAATTGACAGTTTTTCTCAGTGAAAGTAAAGAAAATGTTTTATGAGCACTTTACAGTGGAGTCCGTGCCCGAATTTAAGTTATAGTTTACTGCCGGCGAAATTAAAAGGTCAGTACAATGTTCATATAAACTTTCCAAATATTGGCGTTGAGAAACTATTTAATACTTTTGTATTTTTGTATTGAAATAATAAGATAATTTTCACATTTAGTATTATTTTACAAAAAAGGCACTTTATTTTAACGATTGTATGACAACTAATATAAAACTAACTTCAGCCCGTGACTAAAGCGCCATAAAGCCACAACTTGTCAATGTTTATTTAAAAGGTCACTATCATGGAAACATGTACGGTAAAGGGCGTTTTAAAGGTGGGAGTATAGTATGTCTTACTAAATCCAATATGGCGGAATATGGCGAATGTAACCGCTTTGTCAAAATTAATTAAAAGTACATGCTTTTTGGCATAATAATTGAACATCAAGAATAAAATATTTTTTCTATAGAAAAAATATTTTATTCTTGATGTTCAATTATTATGCCAAAAAGCATGTACTTTTAATTAATTTTGACAAAGCGGTTACATTCGCCATATTCCGCCATATTGGATTTAGTAAGACAACAATTATCTGGTCGTTTTCTACTTGTCAAACCCTATATTAAGGAGGTTGTTAAGAAAAAGGTAATTTTCTATCTTGGAACGGCGGCCATTTTGAATAAATTACACTATACAGGGTGTTACTAAACTATGCTATTAAGGGAATTTTATTTTTTTAAACGAAAAAAAAATTTAAGATACCTAAAAATTGTATTATTAGCTGCTTAATCCGAAAAAATATAAAAAATGCAAAAAGTCAGTGGCGTACATTTTTTGTCAAAAAATATTTGGTAAGGTGCCGCTCAGGACTACACTGGACTTAATAAATTTAATTAAGTTAGAGCTGAAATAGACCCTTAACAATACAAAAAAATTGGGTAAAGGATATTTAAGATATTTACGAAAAACCAATTTAAAAAAGTTTAACACACTGTATCTTGAAAACAAAGCATTTTCTGTTAAATTTATTTACGTATGTACACCCTATATAGTATACTGGTTTTAATAAATTAATTAATTGTATTGTTACCAGCACTAAATTAGTGTTTACTCTTATTATAATATAATAATAATCTTAAGAATATTGTTTTTACTTATTAAATTTAATTAAATGGTGTGTTAAAATTTTCTAAATATTGCAATTCAACGAAGTAAATCCATTTTTTTCAAATTTATTAATTAAATTTAATAAGTAAAAACAATATTCTTAAGATTATTATTATATTATAATAAGAGTAAACACTAAAAAGAAAATTTTAAATTTTGTGCAAAATCCTCTATAGAGGATTTTGCACAAAATTTAAAATATATATATTCCGGATAATTACATTATGTAAAAAAATTAAAATCTATAAAATTAAAATCTATAAAATAAAAAATAATAATTTTGTGCATTTATACACCTTAAACAAATAAATCTTACCAAAAGCTAACATATGGCATTGTTTCAAACAACAGTTCTTTTAACGTAAACCTCGACTGTTTTAGGAAAAATCGACATTAAAAATTAAAATAAATCGGTAATTTTACGAAAGAAAGAAACCTTCATAAGGACGCAGACGAAAAAATATTTCCATAAATAATCCTATTAAATTTACTCGTTTCTTTATATACTACATCTACATCACAAACACAAACAGGACCAAGAAAATTGTGTTTGACAAAAAGTTAAGACATTAAAAATAATTAAAAAAAATGCGGATTAAAAAATATATCAGGTGTTTTCATACTATTAAAAGTCACACAGAGCTATGTCTGGCTAATATGGAGACTGGAGCATCATTGCGTTGTTGTTTACAACCTAAACTTGTACATAGTTCTTCTTATATATTGTTCATTGTTATCGGTTTTTGTGTGTATCATTTATAAAACATTATAAGATTCTCGTGGCAAAACTAAAGTGTATTCAAATCCAAGCTGGACTAAACAAAAACGCCCAGACGCATGATAACTCGTTCTTATTGGTCGTGACTCGGATTGTGAGTTCTTATTGGTCGATTCGGAGGGTTGTGTTTACATTTAGTCCAGCTTGGATTTGAATAGACCAGGGTTGTGAACCGGTCCAAGAACCGCTTGTTTGTTACGGACCGGTCCGTACCCAAAATAAACAAGTTATAATTCTGGACCGGTCCATGGACCGTCCCGTTTTTAAAATTACTTGGACCGGTAGAAATTTTGGACCGAACCGTTTTCAAGTGTTTTGGAGCGGTACTGGACCGGTTTAAACACTTTGAACCGGTCCAAACATTTGTATTATTAGATTATTTCCACTCCTATTTCATATTATTGACATTATTATTACTGATTTGAACCAATCGGGTTTTAAATTGGAAAAAGTGAGATTGGAACTAACAGATGTCAGATTTTTTTTATATATTATATGGGTCATTCCACCAAATAAAGTTTTTTTTTTGTTGGCCCTCGCGGATTTTTGAAGTGAAACTTTAAACGCGCGCAAAGGGATAACTGCTCTATGAAAATTGTTTCATATAATAATATACATATTTCGTAATAGGTACACACTACGTGCTGGTATAAGTATATATGTATAAATGGCGTCCACGCCAGGTCGGGTTGTCCTCCGTGACATTGTTCTTTCTTAAATAGGACACTTTAAATTCTAAAATTTGGCGAAACAACGTTGCCAGGTTTTTTGATAGCCGTCCAAGACAGTTTTTTTGTCAGGGACCGTGCATATTAAACAATATTACATACATATTTAAATTTTAATTAATCAATATGTATTCGCATTATTGCGCAGTGTGTACCAGATGTTTTTTTATGCGCAGTAGGTACCAGATGGTTGGGTCCATGCGCAGTAAGCACCAGGTGGTTTTATGTGTGCGCACTGTGTACCAAATGATTTGATCTATGCGCAGTAGGTACGAGATTATTATGTCTATGCGCAGTAGGTACCAGGTGGTGGTTTCCATGCGTAGTTGGTACCAGGTGGTTTATTTTTATGCGTAGTAGGTACCAGATGGTTGGATCCATGCGCAGTAAGTACCAGGTGGTTTTATGTGTGCGCACTGTGTACCAAATGATTTGATCTATGCGCAGTGGGTACGAGATTATTGTGTCTATGCGCAGAAGGTACCAGGTGATAGTTTTTATGCGTAGTGGGTACCAGGTGGTGGTTTCCATGCGCATTAGATACCAGTTGGTTTTATGTATTAAATAATTACTATAGTTAATATTAACACCTCAAATCTTCAGTGAGTCATTATTATAATGTGGAGAATAATTCCACAAAATTTTAAAAGAATTCTGAAGGGGTCCCCCAAAAAAAATATTATTTGTTGAAATGACCCATTTATTATATAAGGGGCGACTATAATGATCTTTTAAATCGAGAGAAAGCATGGTTATAATAAATTATGTCAATAATCCAAATTACTTAATTGGAGTAGAAGAAGCATATTACACACGAGATAATATACTATTTTACTAACAAATTGAATTAAAAAAATAATGAAAACTGTAAGTTTAAGTATACTTACTAAAAAGGTATTTATTTTTATTTTTCCTATTAAGTTTTACATTCAAATCAAAACTAATTTATTGTTACAAACTTCAACTTAAGATTAAAAAATTAAAATAGTTGTAACTGAAAAACAACTTACCATCAAAACCATTCCACAATCTGGAACTTGGCAAAAAGATTTGTTAGTATTGGCATCGTGACGAAGATAAATTCCAACAAATTTAGATGGTTTTTTTTCTCACTACTCATTACTACCACTTTTTATTTTGAATTTTTTTTTAGAATAGAATAGAATAGAATAGAATAGAATTTATTAAGAAACCTTTCGAAATTTTACATTTCATTACAGGCTTATCCTCTAAATATTTTACATTAATATTTTTTAACATTAAACATTTTTTACACTTATCACAAGAATCACATTTTGTCAGTCTTAAACATTTTTAACTTAAGTACTAAGTTGATTTACATAACATTATTAACATATTTAGTACAAAAAATAGAATTTTAATATAATGGAATTTTATCACAGAAGTTTTACATTTAAAACATTGGTCAGGTGGACAGATTTATCACATAAATTGTACATTGGTCAGGTGGACCTTTAACAGTCTTTTAAAGTTTTTTAGGTTTTGTTTTTTAATATTCTCTGGCACACTGTTATATACTGATACTCCTCTGTGATATATAGAATTTTTACCTTGTGAGGAGGAATACCTAATAGATTCAACATCTGCCCGGTGCCTTGTATGATGGTTATGAACATCGGATCTATATGCAAAGGTTATATTTGAGTGGCGTGTTTATTCAATTGATATTAATATTAATATTAATATTTGGTAGACATACAAAGATATTTGGTAATTGTATATGTTATCAACAGAGAGGATATTATAGTTTTTATATAGATCTTTTGTACAATATCTTAATGGGAGGTTATAAATGTTTTTTATAGCTTTGTTTTGTAGTACCTATTTTGATTGGTTTAATAAGATATTGCTTTGCAGTACACCACACAGATGTCAAGTATTGTATATGACAGTGCACCAGCGAAAAATACATCGAACGCAACAGGAATCCCGGTAGATATTGATTTACTTTTTTTAAGATTCCAATTGGTGGAGCTATTTTCTTTCTTAGTATGCTCAAGTGAGCTTCCCATGATAGGGTTTCATCAATATACAGGCCAAGGTATTTAATTACCTTTGAGTATTCTAGTGTGTTGTCACCCAGGGCTATGGCAACACCATTCCATTGAAGACTTTGTTTAGCTATAAACATGTAGGATGATTTTTTTATGTTAAGTGAGAGTTTATGAGAGATGAGCCATTTTAAAATTATGTCTAGATCATGTTGAATATTTTGAATCAATTCTTCTTTAGATTTACTTGAATAAACTATAGTTGTGTCGTCTGCATATAATTTAAGCTTACCTCTCAGCTTTAAGTTTGCAATGGAATTAATGTAAACCAGGAATAATACTGGTCCCAGGATTGAGCCCTGAGGGACGCCACAGGTTACTGTTCTTTCACTGCTGTTGACATACATTTTTGATGAATCACCCTGGGAGGGTAGTGAGACAAACTGTTTTCTAATTAAATAACTCTCGAACCATTCCAGAGTCGTGCCTCGAATGCCCAGTAGTTTTAGTTTTTTTAATAATATGGAAGTTTTTACTGTGTCAAAAGCCTTTCGCAGATCGAGTGACACTAGCGCAGAGCCACAGTTTTTGTCAATATTAATTTGAAGATCTGATATAAGATCAACTGTAGCTCCCACTGTGTCACTCGATTCGCGAAAACCATACTGGTGTTTGTAGAAGAAGTCAATTTTTTTTAGGTATGTCAATAGTCTATTATTTACAATGCGTTCAATAATTTTTGATAAGCATGGCAATATAGAGATTGGACGATAGTTATTCATCAGGCTTGTGTCACCATCCTTGAATTAATTGTTAATTGTTAATTGACTATATTGACGTTTACTTGAAAACTCGAAACGTCAAAGCTAAACAAAAAGCTCGCGATCGCAGCCAACTTTAAAATTTAGTTTAAATACTGTCTATAGACCAGGGATCGCGAACCTTTAATTTAAGATCCACGTGTCATTTTTTCTATAGAAATGTTTAATGATTAATTATTAAAAAAAACTAAATACTATCAATATAATAAGTTATTCACGAGAAAGCGATTTTCCGAAAATTTTAATTATTTTCTGAAAATTTTTTGTAATTGGTAAAATAAATATAAAAATCTAACGTGGAATGATAAATCTAACATTATTTCCAGGGGGACAAATTTTAATGTACGTTTCATGAAAAAATTAAGTAAATTAAGTGAAAAAAACAATAATGGTTTTTTTACAATTATTCTAAATCAACGAGAAATACGCTCAAAGTGATTCTCTCCATCTTCCGTTGTTCACAATGGCAACTGTCAAAACGATAGGTGCCAAAATAAAGGCTGTCAAAATGGCGGAAATAACAGCTATAAAAATTAGTGATGATAAAATGACAGGTGCCCAAATAACAGCTGTCAAAATAAGTTGTAAAAATAACTGGTGATAAAATGACAGAGGCCCAAATAGCATCTATCAAAATGACAGGAGCCCAAATAAAAACTGTCAAAATGACAGGTGCCGAAATGAGCTGTCAAAATGACAGTTGCTGAAAAAACGTTATCCGAGCAAAGCCGCAAGTATACAGCTATTGAATAAATCACCTTTAGCTAGTGAATCACCATTTATAATCCTAATCCACATTTGCTCCATGAGACCCACAAAAAATTTGATTAAACAATTTTTTTGTTTTTCTCTTAATTTACCTAGTTTAAAAAACTGAGCAACATATTTATAAGAAAATTACAGTATCTTATTAAGAATTAAAAGACCTTTAAAACGATATCACTTAAACCCCCGTGCAATTTAAGATGTTGGGGGCGGGTGGGGTAGAGCGCGTAGGGGTGCGGGTGGGGTCGTAAAATAAAATGTCTCTCTTTACAAATAAAAATTGACGTGCCACATTCACCCTTTAAAACGTTTGGGAGGATACGTTTTCGTTCGTTCGGACCGGTCCATGGACCGTGGACCGGACCGTTTTTGGCGGTCCACACTGTCAATGTTCCAAAACGGACCGGTTCAGTCGAACCTATTTTTGCTGGACCGGTCCAACACAAACGGTCCACAAACGGTCCGGTTACATGGACCTTTTTTGGAACTGAACCGCTGGCGAACCGGTCCATGGACCGAAATTTTGTTACGGTTCACAACCCTGGAATAGACTTTAAATCAGTTTTTTGAAACCTTCAGCAATTAAAAAATGGCCGTTAGTTATATCACGAGGTTTAAACTTTCTATTCAGTGTAAGTTGTTATTAAACATCCCAACATATACTTTAACGACTTAAGTTTTTCTAAAAAATTATAATTAGCGATGAATCTCGCGAACTTTTTTAATAAAAACACTTTTATAGACGATCTCGACGCGTCCCTAATCAAATATAATGCGAAACAAGCAGGCAAACGGCCGAAGAAAAAACTTTTATTAACACAAAAATAATAAGTCAGGTTCATAAATTGCAATTACATACCCGAGTGACTATGCTAATGCCTCACTTTTTCAACGTCGGTACCTGGCCAAAGGTTCCATGTTATTTATACTTGCATTATGATTATTATTATTATAGACAAAAACAGAAGGTCAGGGCAAATTGCTCCTTATACCTTCACGTAATTATCTACAGTGTGATCAAAGATTGTAAACGTTTTACCCCTACAAAGGTTTATTTTACAATATTTGTGTTCAACCGAACTTCGCCTTTTGTAATATACGAGTTGTATTTTTAATTACAATCTCTGGATGGGGTAGTGTTTGGTTGTTTGTTATATTTGCTAATTTCTTGGGGGGTGTACTTCCTAATCCCGAATTTTCAAGGTAAGTTGTACATGTTTTTTAATTGTATGTCCACCATGCATTATCCAACAATATAATTACTCAATTATATCTAAATAATAACAAAAAGGTAAATCTGTACTCATATAGGTATATACCATGAACACAGTTTATCTGAATATTCGGTGTCATGCCTTAAAAGAGCTATTTTGCTTAAATGAACGAAGTTTTTATTTATTTATAAAAAAACTTCTCATAGTCTGTTAGTACCATTATGATATCCTTGCAGGGCGTCCTGAAAGTATATATTGCTTTAGGACTTTGAGCAATCTTTAGGATTCGCCTCTAAATACATAAGAAGAAATTCCTATTTCGTTTTAGAATAACCATGTGCCATGGCAGACAGATCCTGCACATCCAGTACAGTAACTGTTGCTAGTGATGGGTCAGCAACTTTCTTAGAGCCTAATATTACCAACACTTCTAGTGGGTTCCTAATAGTTCCTACAGAAAACAGAACAATTTCATTTTATGGATCGAAGAACCTGTGTACACAAGACTACCAGAAGCAGTTTCCAGAATTCATTTTATTTAAAGTTCATATTAATGTATTATGCAACTAATTTTTGCACAAGAATATACATATTTAAGGGAAATAGAGCTTTGATTGTATTTAATGTAGCCATTCATTCAAACCATTACTTTATTTATGCCAATGATGGTTTTTCATTAAGATTAATTTCTTATGTTTTAACCAACTAAGTTTTAATAAGGATTTAATAGAATCACAATTTAATTCAATGACTTCTTATGTTTGAACTAATTTTCAGCAGGTTTTCACAAATTAAAGTAAGACAATCATTCATTTGATCATAGCTGTAATTTAGGTATTGCAAATACAGTATACCATTGGCTCAATGGTTAACCCATTCACAATAAAAAAGCTTTTTCTCTGTGTATATAATGTGGAATTGAAATTCTTATTTCATATTATAGTAAAATTGCTATACACATGATTATTGGATATTTTTTATGTTTAATCCGGTTTAAAATTATACGTAATTTAAATACTAAATTTCCATGCATATTATTTTGCAACCGTTAATTTTGCTACAATTTTTTTTCTCTTGGGTGTTTTTTGTTTTGAATACATTATGTCAGTAATAGTCACTTTAAAAATTATGTCATTTTAAAGCATTTTACTAAAATAGACCCTAGCATTGGACTAAATAGATAATATACAAATGAGGGTCCGAAATTTGACTTAATTTGCATGACAAGGCATTTGCAGAAGCAAAACCGAAAAATAATATGTTAATTTAATAGTTTCAAAGGATATTTTAAATGCGATAATTCTTGGTAATGTATTTACGAACAATTTTCAAAGATGTTTTTCATCCGGTAATTGTATGCAAAATTAAAGGCAAGTGGGTACTCGGTTATTATATAGTTTCGTTTTTATATTTTAATGTGTCTAGACTAAGAGAGCATAATTAAACGGTTACCCAAAATTTGCTGGTCCCCCGAACCAAAGTATTTCACTCGGTATGGCCGTTTTACATAATAAATTGTTAAACTTACAAACAAGTTGCCCTGGGCCTGGACCATGCCCAACTTTCACAAACTTGGTGTATAAAACTTAAAATGAAAATTGGCGTTTAATTCAATATTATGGAAAATGCCCCGGACCAACTCGTATTGTTATCATTATCTACATACATAAATACGCTTCTTTAGGAGGATACCGGCAAATAGCTCATTTAAATTTTTAATTTAATCTCAAAGAGTATGGATGTATGTAAAATACATATTTAACAGCACTAAAATTTGAACGTATCAAATTATTTATTATTACTGCAATTTTAAAATGTAATGCACCGACAAAAATAAAAGTAGTTCTACTTTTAAAATATTTAAATACATATCAGCTATTAATATACAAACCATTGGCGTTTCAACTGAAGAGAAGAATAGTATATTTCAGTCCGCTTTTCGTATGTAAAACAGTATTTGCCGATAAAGCAATACAAATTTCTTCACTAAAGTCTATTCAAATCCAAGCTGGACAACAAAAACGCCCAGACGCGTGATAACTCGTTTCTATTGGTCGATTCTGATGGTGTGACTCGGATTGTGAGCTCTTATTGGTCGATTCGGAGGATTTTGTTTACATTTAGTCCAGCTTGCATTTGAAAAGGCTTTAGTATACAGTAATTATCTTAAAACAATAAATTTAAAAACTACAAAAGTGTGCATAAATATTTTTTTACATAAGATTTGTTCTTTTTTAATTAAAGAGAAATATAATTCTCAACATAATTTTCCACATACGCCCATGGTACCAAGGTTTCGTAATTTCACTTAATAAGCATAAAACATAAACATAAAAACGTTTTTATTATAAAGTATAATTCAAAAAATGCATTCTCCAATACGTATTTATATTTTATTAACATAATTTATACCCGTTTATACACTTTTGCAACTCTTTTAAATAACAAATGCTTCTGCGTGCATGATGTTTAATATTGAAACATGCATTTAAAAGTAAAAACTAAAATTTTATGCGTTCTTGCAAGCCTTTTTATATTTGCAGGATGGTATGATTTAAATCTTTCATTAAGTACCTATATTACAGTATACACCTTAACACCTAGAAACTTGAGGGTGAATATAAACTATTTTTTTTTTAGGTAAATGAGAATGTACAAAAAACCCATTTTCAACTAAAACAACAATTAATGTTGGAGATGAACAAATCATATTATTAACCAAATATCTAAACAGTAAAAATTGTTTTCTTGAAAACGTATTTATCCTTACACTTATTATGATTAAAAAGAGTAAACAAATGTTCTTTTTGTTTTCCCCTAAGTGGTAGTTAACTTTTCGGAAAAAGTAAACAACTAAATTGGCTCGCCAGGATCTTTTGTGTCCTTTAGCGGTCAAATCTCACGCAATCCTGCTGTATTGTTCCTTTGGGAATCCTTACACAAACAGAATTTCTTTATTTTCCACAAGGTATTTGGCAATTGCCAGACTTTTATATTGTTGCTGAAATTCTACTGATTTTATTTAGGATTTTAAAAACAATTCTACATATACAGTGTGATATTTTGTGATGAAGAACTTTATTAAAAGATCCCATGTGCGTTTAAGACCTGCTGAATCCGAAAATGTCAAGTTAAAAGTAGAACAGTTTTTGAGATTTAGTCAATTTTCCATATGAAATTGATATCTCAAAAACTGCGCTACTTTTATAATTTTTGATGGTCTTTTCGGATTCAGGGGACAATTTTACATAAGAATTGGCTCTTAAATATCCGGGATACAAATTGCTGTGGACTACATTTATTAGTTTCACTAAACTAGTCATTTTTGACTAATTCATATTTAGAGAGTAATGTCTATTGTAATGATTTCTTAAACATTTTTCCCCAAAACCATACTCAATCAACTCAGTCGATAGCTTTCGAATCAGGTGAGTTTGGACGCCAAATATCTTTGCATGAAAGTACTCATCAGTGATGAGTCATCACATACTACAGCCCAGTTTTGTTTAACAATAAAACCGTATTGACCAGAACTATCTGTTGGTAGGTGGTAGGATTGATCTTTACATTGCAGTCTATTAAACTCATTTAAGTTTTGTCAGTTGAACATATTATATCCCAGACGCCCACAGAAGCTGGAAAATGACTGCAAGTGACAGTTTTTGCTGCTGTGGACTTTTTCTGAGTTTCTTCAGCAGTTGACGATATTTTTAGTGATTGTAAAATGGTTTAATCGTAAACATTTTTTCTTATTTAGCCTATCGCTAGAAAAAATGGTTAAATTGAAAGTAACTTTAAGTTTTAATAAAAACTCACACCAAGTTATGACCCTTTTTGAAAAAAAATAAAACCTATTTTATTCGAAAATTGTTTGCAAACTATTATATTTCTCAACCCGTTAAAACCTTGCTTCGTTCTGGAAAACTTATTATGAGATCCCCAGTTTACGAAACAATGCTTTAAACCCTTTAAGGAGAAAATTGCTTCCTATAGAGAAAAAGCAGGGTCGCCATCTTGTGAATTATGAAAAAAATTCGTCGGCAATAGATTATTTAAGCCCCTTTCTTGAGCGCACATCCGCAGTAAACCAGGCTATCCCTCTATATTAAAAGGTAATTATGGGCATTAAGAATATCTCGCGCCGAAACGCAGTGCGGCTTCACTTCCTGCAGTCTTCACTAATACCGTTTCAGGTAGATAAAGCCTCTAAATATTCCAAACACACTCTCTTATTTATTTACTAGACGTTCATGTTTGATTTACCGACTGATTACAACTCCACAGTGAACTGGGTTTTATCACAACGAAAATTAATGGAAGTTCCTTTAAAGGGGAGTCATAACTAGATATGTTAGCAGGAATTTGCAGATTCTTAAGAAGCAATCGACAAACCTTTTTCAACATATTTTTAAAATTATCAAGGTAGAAGTTTATTTAAATATAAAAGGCTCGTTTACAAAAAGGAAGACAATGGCGGCTTGGAAAAGTAGAAAAGTTTTAATAGAGCTGTTTAATAAACTAGTGTTGTTCTCGATAAGGCAAAATACACGTATGGTTCGTATAAAAGGTTTAGTAGATTTAGCCGTAAATAGAAACGAGTCGGTTTTTCTTGCTCAGGACGTCCAAACTCGCTTTCAGCCACTAAACAGATTCTTAATCAGTAATGCTACGATATGAAGCTCGTTTAAAATGCGTTGATACTAAATTGTACCACTTATAATGGCTACTATATACAGGTTAATTGAGACTTAACGTCCTCCATCTGTGACTTACCCAAGATACCGATACGCCTGGAATATTAAAAAGATTGTTTTTCCGAAAATTGCATGTTATGCTCATCTAACGTTTTTTGCCATTCATAGAAAAAATTCTTGGACATAATTTAATTATCGAATTTTATAAGGATCTGACAACTTTGTTTTTATAAAACTTGTTTTTTAAAGAACCCTAATGAAACATTTATTTTTAGAAATTTAATGTAGTTGTTCTTAATCTGCAACAAAGTGCTTTGAACACATTCTGGTATTTCAAACAAAAACTGTAACAATTGTGTATGAAATTTTAATAAACAGACATTTTTTGTTAAACGATGAAAACTTTTTAAAAATAGTAGCGTAAACCGTACAATAAAAACTGGTGGATGATTTGCAGGTATTATTTAAAAACCATAAATTTTTTAATCATAGAAAATTTCATTGCCAGTATTTTAAAAATTAAATTTGGGTTTTCAAAGGGTTGTATTGGGTAAAGCTATCATTTATTAGTAAATAATTTTTTAAATATTAAAAATAATACTAGAATTTGTTGAAAAGAAGGTCCGTCAATTTAGTTAAATTTACTAAGAATTCTAATTTTGAACAACCCGACATGGACAGCAATACTTTGGTACTGAAGACAAGTAATGGTTTCGCACAGTGGGATAAATAATTTGAGCATGTCTGCTTCCTAACTTCTCATATTAGTAAACAAAGACTGGCTGAATACGGCTAAATCTTCTTTAAAGTCAGTCCTTGCAATGAGCAGTCGAATTATTTTTGACTTACAAATACCTAAAAATCAGACGCGAAGACAAGAAGAAGGGAAGACAGACACAGAAGTAAAAAACTTATTAACTTTTGAAATATATCGACATTATTAGTAAAACAATAGTATGGGCATCTTCATTTTATTTTATAGGACCTAAAACTGTTCTAAACACACATAAATAAAAACTATCTAAACACACATAGAAACTTATTATCAACAAAAACAAAATTTTGTAATGCTAAATTTATGTATGTATAAATATACATTTACAGTTAATGTTTCTTTTGTGTAAGCTTTCACCCCCGAAAAAGCAAATTACAGAGTAGGTTTTGTAGCCCCTTGCGGGTGGCACGTTCCTTGGCAACTTTCAATTTGTTTTAACCACTGCTGTGGCGCCTCGACCACCCGAAATCTCGAACGCCATCCGGGCCATTATGGATACGACACATTTAGGATAATTGTCTTCAAAAAAGCTTCCGACTGCGACAAACCCACATTAAAGACAATTATGTTTTTTCCTTAATTATAATGCAGGGAGGTTTAAGGGAAATTAGACGGGCCGTGGCTCCACCACAGATTTTACTAACGAAGAAAGATGGTAATAACACGAATTATTTTTTATTTTATTGTAAGAATAAAAGTGGTTATAAAAAACACAAATCAGAAGTGTAAATGGTGATTATAATCAGATTTAAACCTAAAGTTTTTCAAGCGGGAATATTTTATTTACCCTTCAGATGAGTTAATGAAATAAAGGTTTTTTAAATAAATTCTTTTCCATTCACCATGTTTTACAGTATTATGGTTGATAAATGAGTAATTCGAAAAAATAATAAAATTTATGTTGGCATTACATCTATTTACATTGCTTCTTATAAACCTCAATAGACAGACAATAATCCACTGCTGAGTGTGCACTTATTGTTTTTTCCAGTTTACAAAAGCGACCAATTACGTTTTTGAATGCTGCACAAGGAGACCAAGGTTTAAGAAAATGAGGAAAAAGAATTTGAAGATCTTAATTCATAGCATAGCAGGGGTAATAAAGGGTTTTTCAATAAGAGTGATATATCTATGAAGTGAAATTAAACAAGTTGCAAAATAGGTAACGACTTTGTTTCACTTTTATATGAAAGAACATTTTATGGCATTATGCATGGAAAATAAAATCTAGCAAATAGCCCAATTTTGGATTACTTTCTGGCAGAGATCAGGTTGTATTTCGCCAATGCATACACCAGACTCTTCACATACCCCCATAGAAAGAAATCTAAAGGAGTAAGATCACATGATCTTGCTGGCCAATTTTGAAACTTGAAACCCTTTACAAACTATCGTGTACCTCAAGGTACAATATTACTTATATACTATTTCTAATATACATAAACAACTTGTTTGGAGTGGAAACCAGAGGCAAATACTAAGCTTTGCAGACGATACCACAGTATTCTATAAGGAAAACACATGGATATCGTTAAAAAACTGATAAAAAAAGATTTCATGGCCATCAAGAAATGGTTTGATTACAACATGCTATAAATGTTGAAAAAATTAATTTTATGACCTTTGGCTTCTACTTCAAAAGTTTACCAAACTTTGAAGCTTTGACATTTAAAAATAATATCACCTAATCAATATAAATATGAAGAGTTTTGTTTAGTTCAACTGGAAAGACAAAGAATATCTTTAGAGTTATCTCTATTTGAGATCTTGGTTTATGTAAGAGTTGGAATAAAGCCTTACTTGGAATTAGAGCTCCCTATAATGACATTTAGCTCTTAGGAATCCTAAATAAGTTATTCAAACAAAATCTGGTTTCTTTAAGAGCACTTAATAGCCTTTGCATTTTTTGACAGTGTCTACAAAAACTAAAGAAGTGATAGTAAAAAGCCTAAAGCGTACAAAATTACCTGATTGTCCACATCACATTTATTTAACTCGGGAAAATGATCTTACTATAAAAGAAGTTCGGACCGGCTTTTTCCTTGATGTCCTTAATATTAAAAGAATGCATTAATTGTTAATCTTAAGATATTCTAAAATTTAACGAAAGACATTCAAACCTTTTACTTCAACCTGGAAATATATAAACAAATATTATGGCACTGTTTTGTTGCAAAATTTCGATGCGGCTGTTCCCCTGTGCAGCGCAGTAAAGAAAATTGATTTGAGCCGATCAGAATGGCCGTCTAAATCTAAAACCTATCGGCCATGATGACCAGTCTGGCCGCCGTAACCGCAAGCCGGTGCTTTTCGTTCTTGATGGGCGAGCATGTGGAAAATGCAATTGACACACGAACAGTCTTCTTTCATCGAGACCAAATTGTTTCGTACAAAACATGGAAGGTTTCGTTGCAGCTGAAAATAACCGATGCATGTCTTCGAAAGAAATATTAGTAAAAAACAAATTGTGGACTTTATTATCGAGAAATTTTCTTTCAGATCAAATATAACAAAAAACTTAAATTACCATTTTAAAGATTTTTACATTTATCCAGGTAATTGTTTAGCAGAAATAGAATTGAAAGATTTACCTAAAGTACTTCACATTTTTGGGCGTTAAGATTCATTTTTGCAATAACAACTTGATTCGAAAAACTACTATTAACAATAAAAATCTGCAAAATGGCGTTTTTTGTTGACAAAACAAAGTGTTAAACCTCTTAAGTAGACAGAAATAGAGCTTTCAGATGCTTTCCATATTTCTAGCTAGGCTCGTTCTAAAAATGACTTAACGTATTCTAAAATCGTTTGTATGTATAAAGGATGACCATTGACCATTGTTGTTTTGCCGAAGAGCAAGCGTGTGCCTTTGCTTTTGGTACATTGAACTCGTCATAGATGGCGGGTCTGGTATAAAAACTTGTTTTTACGCTTGCTGCGTCCAAGACCGAGTCTTCTTTACTTCTCCAGTTTCTTTGACCATCTTGCACAGTGGCTTAGATAGTAAGATATTCAATGCAAAAACTACTACGACTGGTTAATATAGAATGCCTATTTGGGTAAAGCCGGATTTTTATATTTTCCGCCATAAGAAGTCTAATTTTTTTTGGTAATTCCTCTAATCATATAATGGCCGATAAAATTATTCACCATTATTAAATTTAAAAAAAATGTTAGTATACAGGAATACAAATATATGTATGTAAAAGTTAGGATAAGTTCAATCTTAAGGATGAAGATAATGAACTATTAAGGTCATAGAAAAAAGAAGCTGTTTCCACATTCAAGAAAAGTGAAAAATAGAACAAAGCTCAAAAGAAGAAGACGTTATATATTAAATATATTCATACATAGGGTAAAGTCACTCATATTGAACTGGCTCCCAAATTTAACAATACCTATTTTCCTAGTAAAGAGTGACCAAAACATTCACATTATTATTTGGTCAGATATGGAACCATTTGGCCATGTTTTTAATTTTCTATCTTTGTGCACCAAAAAGCTTGTTTTCTCGTGAATTAATTCAATTACGGTTTTTAATAAGGCACATTGAAAGAAAAATTAATATCTTGAAATTGAAGCTGAGTTTCTGTAAAAAGAAAGAGCGTAAAAGTAATCTAAGAGTTGATCCGTTTTTAATTGAAAAAAAAACTTATTCAGTGACACGTTCGGGATTATACTCTGACTACTTAACAAGATTCGGGTGACAGCAATGAAACGAGCTTTCTTCGCTCAAAAAGAATGTGTCGTCTTAGGGAATTTGTAATTATTACGAAAGACTTTTTACGGAAATAATACGACATCATATCAAATCAAGGCACTAATTTGACGCAAATTATATTTAGTCGTCTACAAGAGTTGAAGGTTATAATACAAAAAAAATTCAATACAACTTTAATTTAAAGAAAATAATTCGATTGGCTTTTTAATGTCATAATTTAAGCTTAATTTATAAATCACATACCTAATAATATGGCCATATAACGATGATGTTTATATTCCAGAAGCTGTGTATTGTAATTATTTTTATATTTATGCGGTTGGAATTGAGGCATTATGCAATCGAAAAAAATTTTACAAAGTAAGCTAGTGTTACAGTAGGTAGTTAAATAGTGAAAATATTGTTCTACAAGTGAAAAAATGAAAATGAAGAAAAAGAAAAAGCAGACAATAATAATTAGGTATTGTAAATACTAAGCTATTTTTACATCAGTGATGATACATACTCTCATAAGTATGATTTTAAATATTGTTCACTTATCTTGAAGGAAATTTTACTTTCATAAGATAATGTTCATTAAAAGAAATAAAGGAAAAGTAATTTAATTGGACTGGTTAATTTCATTTGACAGGTGGTATAAGACAGGCGACTGTGATGATTTTGGAATACGCTTCGTCAGTTTTTTTGCAATTGATCAGCTGTTTATTATTCTTAATGGTAACTAAGTATAATAATTTGCGTTTATTTGATTGTGAGAGAAAATATTATTTTGAACTAGTGAAGAATGGGTGTATTCTAATCTCGCATTCGTCAAACGAATGCTTGCTCAGAATCGACCAGATTTCAAATATGTACGAGGTGTGTTCAGGAAATAACGGGAATTGTTAAATTTCGCGGGTTCGGAGGGTCCAGTTGTCATAAAATTTTCTTTATTATGTTGGTATAAATTCCCCCGAAGTATGATAAAAACTTTAGCTGTTTTCATTGTTTACTTTGTCTGTGGCAGCCGCTAACGTTAGACGTATTTTATGAGCTCGGCGATTTTTCGTTCGTTAAAAGAAATGTATCAAAGAATTTGTATCCAATTTTGCTTAAAAAATTAAATAAATTCTGTGAAATGTTAACAAAGGCCTATAGTGAGTCTGCTATAAGTAAAACAAGAGTTTACAAGTGGTATAAGAGTTTCCAAGATGATCGTGAAGACATTGAAGATGACGAACGCCCCGAACGCACAATCACATTAACAACCGACAAAAACATGGAAAAAGTGGAAGAAATAGTTGTAAACCATCAGAGAAGTCGCTGATGATGTTGGTATATTGATTGGCTCATCCCATGAAATTTTTTCGAATGTTTTGGGTATGAAACGCGTAGCAGCAAAATTTGTTCTAAAATTGTTAAATTTTGAACACAATTTTTGGCCAAAAAACAATACTGTAATGATGCCCAGCCTCCATATTCGCCAGACATGCCTCTGTCTGACTTTTTCCTATTCCCAAAAATAAAGAGAACCTTAAAGGGCCGTCGTTTTGCAAGCATAGATGACATTAAAAGCGCATTGCTGAAAGAACTAAAGGCTATCCCAAAGATCGAGTTTTAGAAGTGTTTCGAGTATTGGAAGAAGAGCTGGCACATGTGCATAATATCCAATGGGGTCTATTTTGAACGCGACAACATTAATGTAGACGAATAAATAAATATTTGTTTCAAAAAACGAAAATTCCCGATATTTTCTGAACACACCTCGTATATAATTAAGTTTGAAATTAACAATGGATTAAATTTTTATAAAAAATCTACCAATGTTTAGCGCACTTTCCTTAGACAATAAAAGAGAGTGGAGAGTTGGAAAGTGTGAACCAAGCTGTCGTTTCATGCATAAATAGTATTAAAACAGCCTGTTTTAAACAGGCATACAATTATAACATTTTATATAATTATAATATTCATTTAGAACCCAAGACATTTTGAACCTTGCAAGATTGCAATTTATTGTTTGACATTGTCCGGTAAGACTACACTTGGTTTTTTATCTTTTATGTTACCAAACACCACCCCATTTAATTTAAATCTCCTCTAAAAGTTTATAAATCCGCCAGCAAGAGAGGAAAAACGGCAAGATATTTATTCATCTGCGATAAGGAGCAGTTTGACAAATTATTCGCGCGACTTTTACCAGCCGATTTCGCTATCGCCGTGAATCGCCTATCGACTGCCGGTCATAATTATAACCGTATAATTTGCATATCGCGGCTATTAGTCGGTTTACAGTTACATTTTACTTAAATTTTCGCATTGCAGCGCACGATTTTGCATAGCGTACGCATAACGTAAGCCTTTCAATTACAGCTGGAATAATTGGTATACTATTGCACCAGAAATAATTACGATATAGCCGAAGCCTTAGATGGTAATGATTCTTCATCACAACATTTAGAAGCAATACTAATCATTTATTTTTTATTTGGTCAAGCATTGACGGGCTGAAAATATTTTTTTTGTATTAAATGTAATTTTTTCATCTTTAAAAATATTTTACCACATTAGTAGATTTATAGTCATGTATGACATTTTATTTTGAAAAATTGACGAACAATTTTTATGAAAATTTCAAAATTTTCGACGCTGATTATAATAATTATTATTATTCCTTTTATTTTACCGGGCCGCAAAAACAACATATTTGTTGTTGTATTAACATACATTTCGCTTTATAAAATTTTAATTTTGTAATTTAACTTATAAGTGTATAGTCGAAAATTTTGAAACCCAACCAACAGTATATTTAACGATTACTTTTTTTTTCTTAATAATTTAATTTAATTCAATATTTGCTTTCTTCTGTAATGAAGAATTTTTTTTATTAAAATAATGCTAAGTTGTTGATTGCTTCTTTTTCAAATGTGTATAGATATTTTAAAAAAAGTTCAACTTTTATCAAAAAAGACAATTATTTCAAGACCTAAAAAAAACAGAAAAACATTTTTTTTCCAATTGTTTCGTTTTTTTCCGACACTTTAAATTATTTAAATGAATGGTTTTACGAAAAAATAATTTTTTACAAAACGTAAAGTTTATGTTAAAAGTTATAAATATTTGTCATTAAGAACAATCTTAGCATTTTTTATGTTAGTTTATGCTTATACCTATCAAAATTTGATCTAATAAAGTCGTTTATTATTATTATTATTATTATAATTATTATTATTATTATTATTATTAAAATGTTAAACATCAGAAAAAATATATATATTTTTAAATTGTGTTTGGAAAAATAATTTAGTAAAAAACAACTTGGAAGTACCACAATATACTATAGTAGTAAATATCGTAGATACATTGTACAAAAATTTTTTACATGCATTAGAAATGCTCTATAACAAAATTCTAACCCCAAAGTCGAAAAATGCTATTTTTTTAATATTTGAGGTTATATTACATAATAAAACTGTTTTAACATTTATAATTTGAGTTATTTATCGATCGTAAATTTTAACTAAATATTTTTTGAAAAGGAGGTAAGATATTGGAAAAATTTAAAAAGCATTTAAAAGAAAAATAACTTTTTGATAATGTAACGAGTGTTTCCTGATGTAACAAAACGCTTTTTTCTACTTTTGGGTCAATTTTAAAAAAACCTGAGGCGACGGTTCAATTCTAGATTAAATTTGAAATGTTTTATGTACTTCACAGAGAAAAGTAATCTCTTGATTTTACTATATTTGGCTTGGCTCAAATAAATTATTTATTTCTATATCTACAAGAAGATATTTATTTAGTGAAAAACTTGGGTTTATTTGACTTTTTAAACTGATATTTGGTTAATGCAAGTAAAAATCTAGTTGACTTTTTATCTCAGGTTTAGTAGAAGCTTACTTAAAGAAACAAAACCCACATCCAAACAATTTAATTAATTGCTCTAAATAAATGTTTCTTTACAATTAATCACAACAATAAGTTGTTTTCAAGATTGATTTACAACCAAATAATAGTATTTTCATATTGTAAACAACAAGTTACTACGTATAAGAAAATTTTACTTCATACAAGAAAACCTGTTTCAAATAAATGCATTTTCTTAAATATTGTCGTTATGTTCAAGAATATAAATAACTTTAATTTAGCTTTAACTATCCAATTTAAAACCATGGAAACAAGATCATATTTCCCACGAAACAAAACCGTTTTCTCATAAAACGCTGAAACTTCTAAGCCATCTCCAGAATAGAATTCAATTGATTTAATTGTTGCGTTCGGTATTGTGACCGAACAATTGTTGAATACTCGTAGCCGATTTCATTATATATTCCTGTCGAATGGACTTTTTGTTTGGCCTCGTCGCAGGAGCTCTCTATAAGTAGCATAACGCCGTGTTCGCTTTGCATTTCGATAAGATATAGGCGACCATAAAAGATAGGCACTTTTAAGTCGATCCTTCACGGAAAAAAATCTATACTGATTCCAAGAAAATTCAACTCTATCCAAGTATAGCTTAGTTTCCCTATTCCGCAAGTAAAATTATACTTGTTTCAAGTATCCTCATATTCTTATAAAATAAAGATAGCTTCGATTTAATCTAAGATTACTGCTATACTAAAAATAAGAAACACACTAATTTTGAGTTAAGTATACAAATTTGTCTTCAATGAAGACTACGGTATTCTTGTTGTAACGTTAGTATGTACTTCATCAAAGTATAGTTTCTTTGTAAAATCTTTACAGTATTCTTGTTTTAAGAATATACTTTCTTTAAAATTTATTTATTTATACTTATTGTAAGTACACGCTTTACTTGCATAAAATGCTTGTATTCTTACTTTTCCTTTTTTTATATTTGATAAAAGTATAGTATATATTTAAAATAACTTTACACTATTCTTAAAAAAAGTGGCTGATTAGAAAAAAAAATTCCCTCGTCTAGCGACTCGGAATAATTTTTACAAAAAAAACATTCGTGACCCTGAAAAATATTTGTATTAATTATCCTACCACTACAGAAAATACAAGTGAAAGTGAAAATATAATCGTTATGACAGTAATTTAACAGTATTTTTGGCAGATTATTTTAATTATTTTAATGTACTAAAGTACTAATAAGTATAATAGGCACTGATATCACCTAACAGTCTTAGAGGTATTAGAAAAAGTACTGTCAATTTATATAAATTCATTCTTTCACGGTTAATTAACATAGATACTATATTTTACATTTTATTTTTTTAAGTACCTAGGTATGACATTTTTGGTGCTATATGTAAAGGTAAGGTTTTTAATCACAATAGTTATTATTTTTTTAAGTAGGTATTTTTATTGTCAGTAAAATTTATCTCCAGCTAAATAATTTGTAAAATGAGTCTCTAAGAAGGCTACCATTATCATCGTAGATGGTTTGGTGTTAATTCTTCAATTTTTTCTCTACACTTGATCCTCAATCCTATTTTGGGAATTAATTCCTTTAAATTCTCCTCGCTTAGGTTTACCATAATATCGAGATCTATCTCGTTTTCTAAAACAAAAATAATATAGCTGAATTGGAGGCTATAGCCTTTCTGCTGTTTATGTGCTATTGTCTATTACCTGTCGTATGCTATCCATTTTACACTACAGTATACCTATCCATTTTACACTACATTTTTACGATCATGCCTAGTTAATTACTTTAAATTAATGAAATAATATTTACTTGCCCAAAAATGTGTCTAGTAAACATTCTAAGCCCCAATTTTTAAGTTTCTTCTCCATTATTTTTTATTATAAATAACATCCAGACCGAAAAAGGAAAAAACGAACTGCCGGCGCCGACACGTACACACGATACCACCATAGAACACAGGACAGAACTGAACACAAAAACTGCGTCTTTTCTTTTAGCGAAGCGGTCTTATAGGGTGGACGGTATTTACTTAAGCGAAGAATTAGGTATTTGTTTTAATAATAGCTATACTTAAATAAAGTATAGTGTATTCTTTGTTCTAGAGGTCTTATACTTAAATTGAAGTATAAGGGTTCTTGTATTAAATATACATATATTTAAATAAAGTATACCGAAATTTCATACAAATATACAGAATACTTAAAATAAGTGGCAATATTCCGCTTTGAGTAAAAAACTAGAGCTCTTTCATCTAAGCATTATTGTATATTTGATTTAAGTATACCAATTTTCTTGAAAATAAAATACCTTTAAACTCAATCCAAGAATACACATCTCAAATCAAGTAACAGTTTTTCTTAAAAATTAAGTATATCCCATTACTTAGTTTAAATGCACGCTAATCTCATAGAAATAATAAATATACTTAAATCAAGTTCCTAACATGAAGTATAGAACTATTCTTAAACCTAGTAAGGGATTTTTTTCCGTGTTCTACACGACTTTATTACCCATTCCCCGAGTGAATTAGTTTTTATGTCATTATACACTATTTTCCATTAAGTTCAAACCAAATTCGAAGAATTCAATATGCACCAAATTTATTAAAAGCTTTTAAGTTTTAAAGCTAAGCTGAGCTTCTAAGTTTTAAAAATCACATATTATTATCATTTATACAAATACTATAATTAATAGTTTTTATTTCAATTTAAAAAAATATCTAAATAAAACAATCTCGTTTTTTGGTAAGTTTTTTTCGTATTTTAGTATTTTAGTTTACAGATTTTTTTTACTATATTTTAGTAGTTTTTAATTTCTTTTTTGTATTTTCATGCTTTTGTATTTTACATTTTGTACAAAAATAGTACATTGTAAGATTCTTCAACATCATTTTTAGGGTAGGTTTAACTGAAATTATGAAATTTTATAAAGACTTGTAAGTGAATAATATGAAATTTATTGTACGCTTAAAAAAAAGTACAATACATTTCACTGCCGAGGTAGTAGATTTGACGGGCTGTGACTTTATGGAGTTTTAGTCACGGGCTGAAATTAGATTTATTATAAATTAAGAAAAAGTTAGGTTAAATCCGTTAAAAGTTTAACAAATAAAATTGGCTTTAGATTTTTGTGTTCGTCGTAAATAAAGTATAGTATGCAACTCGTTTTATAAACTTCTCTAGACACTAGTTTTTATTAAATACTCGCTCGCAAGCTTCGCTCATGCCCAATAAAACCCGTAAAATGGCGCTTATAAAACTTTATACACAATATACTATTAAGATTTGCTTATAAAAGTATAAAAGTGGTACTAACCATAAAACTAGTATTTTTTTTTCATTAAAAATGCCAAACAATTTTTAATCTTACACGTTTTTATTTTGGTACATTATATTTATAAATTTTTTTACAAAAAATTCTTGTTTTCCTCATTTTTATTGTATATTTATTGTATGTTTTATACTTTTATATTTTAGCACTCGTATTTTACACTGAAAGAAATATATACTAAAGATAAATAAAAAAATAATAAGGGCAAATATATTTTATGTTTCATATATGGACTACCGCATACATTGCTAAAACAAATATATTCGTTTGGTTAGCAGCCTAATGCTGCCATAGCAATATAAATGTGTTTCTAGCAATATTTTATAGTAAGGGTAAGTTTATTTTTATTTAGATCTAACATATCTTCTTTACAATAAATGTATTACAAAATTTAACATACATTCATAATAAACAGTAGTATAAATGTGTAAAGCACTAGTATAAAATTTTTAGTATAAATTTGTATTTACTTTTAGCAACAAATTTCTTTCAGTGTAGTACTATCATTAAAAAAATAATTTACTGATTGTACCACTTTTATTTTAGTACCTTAATACTTTTGTATTTTCATATTTTCAGACTTTCTTATTTTAGTATTTTCACATTTTTTTAGAAAACATTTCTTGTTTTCTTTGTATTTATTTTTATTTGCACTTTCCTATTTTTACACTTTTCTTTTTTAGCCCGTTCGAACTTTAATACTTTGGTTCTTTTATTAGTACTTTAGTACTTTTATTATTACTTTAGGGCTTTTATTAGTACTTTAGTACTTTTATGAGTACTTTTATTTTCTTGATTTTATACTCTTTTATTTTTGGGTTTTCAAACAAAAAACGTTTTTATTTTCGTATGTTTGTACTTTTATATTTTTGCATTTTCCTAATTTCGTACTCTAATTTTCGCATTGGCATTTTGAATAATCAACCTTTAAAGAAACATGGTCCCAACTCAAATATTTTGCATCTTAGTGTATCCACATATTTACACTTACTTGTGTTAATACGAATCGTTTTATGCTTCTTTTTTGTCATCAAATAACTTAAGATAATAACAGGGTTTCCATTTTAAACTTTATCATATATTATGCAAATTGCGCCAGTGTGTTCAACTTTCAACGTTATCGTTTACACTTGACAAATTTATTTAATTTTTAAGCTCACTTTTCCATTAAACAAACGATTAATTAACCAAACAAATCGTTTGCAAAAACAAATTGTATTATGTACTTATTTGGTTTACTGTTAAAATTGCCAACAATTTAAGAAGATATTTAGCATTTCAATAGGTTTACGTATTTGTAAAATTGTTGAAACCGTTAGATTAAAACCAATGAATATATAATTTTCTTGCAGCTATATTTTAATTTTCTTCATGCAAATTTAACAGCGACAATCTTGATTTTGAAAAAGCAAATAAAACTAAAATGGTTTAATGACATCCTACTAAAACCATTTATTATATTATATAGAAAAACACCTTATACTTTTTTTGTGTAAAGGTGTTACAAATTACCATTCACTGGTTTCATATAGATATCAGTTTGAAATTTAAATATAAATAGGACAGGTGTATGGGATATTTAACAATAGTTTAAAAAAAACTACAATAGGTGTGGTCGGGTTAAAAATATCCCATACTAGATAAACAAATTTAAATATGTTACAGGTAATTTATAATGTGATGTCAGTTGACCCTTCAGACTTCACGCCTGGGATGAATGACCATTTTATCAATTGAAATAATTTAAAGTAAATTAATTCATATTTATTGGATATATTATTTCTTATCTACTGAATAAACCGCTCATTTTCGCTCATGAAGCTTGTACTACTACTTAAATAAATCCTGTGAAGAACAGTTATTATTAAATGTTTATTAGTTCAATGTTTTTTTGACATTGATTTTAGTGGTGATTTGTTCAAGGTAGAAAAAATACCATAGAAAAATAATCTAATGGGTTGGATCGGTCTAAAATTTGTTAGAAAGTAAACACAGAGATGTCGCCACCAGTGTTCATTCCATCATCCGATGATAGAATAATTCATTCTATAAAACTTATAAAGAATATATTTCATTATACATTAAAAAGTGATATTAGAACAGTCATATTCCGTAATAGGAGTAGAAAAATAGTTTTCTATAGAAGTATACTTAAGATTTACTATCCAATGGATACTATCCATATTGTGAGAACTGGCCAAATCCCGTGTCACCGTGCTTTTGTTTACACACCATGGCTATCCGGCACTAATGGGGTCTAAGAAGACACCTTAAGTATAAATCAATTGTTTAAAACTAGAAGATCTTATTGTTTTTAATTTTTTCAAACAGTGTTTTTTGTTTTGAAACTCATAAAACGAGATTTCGATAATTCTGATGGTAATTTATGTCAAATGGTTACAATAAAGTTCAGTTTAAAAGAAGTTTTAATCCATTCATTTTAACCGGATGTAGAAGGAAATTTAAAAATAGGTGCACTGTATTTTTCTATGGGTGAATTTATTGGATTTAGTTCTTTAATTAAGTAAATTAGATGGTGGTTTATTCCATTTGAAATCGAAGTAGGGCAGCGATCGAATTCAATCTTGCCAACTAATAGTATACGTAATTGAAAAAAAGTACTACCATCTATAAAATTGGTTTTATCTGGAGCACTAACTGTATAAGTTGTGCACAGGAAAATTATAATTTACCTACCTGCTGAATTTTAATTAAAAATGTTACATCTTTTATTTAACCTAAGTGAATTGGATTCAGTAAGTTTCCATTGTCTTATGGGAACTTTACTAATAATAGATAACTGTTTTTTTATGTTATAATTAAGTTTTCAATAAATTTCATTATCTTTTTACCCCATACAGATAACCTAACGTAACAGCTGAGAGTACTTCTAGAAAATTTATATTCATACTTTTTCTAATCTTAACGTCAAATGCATTTATCATTTTATCTTTAAGGGCGTAACAGCGTGGGGGCGCTTTTTGCCTCAAAAACACTCACAGGACAAGATATTTTACCAAAGATATGAATTGTCTTGTCGTTTGGGAACCACGCCCCATTCACACTTTCAGGAAATAATTTCCCAGGCTGTTTATTTGATAAGGAAAATTATAACTATAACACCAATATCAAAATGTTCATTTATCTATTTTGCGTTCATAATGACTTAATTATAACACCACCCAAAATTTTGATTTTATAGGTTGGCTATACTTTAAACAGCATAATATTTTGCATATTGGTTAAAATATTTTTATGATTTTTCTAGTACTTACGAGACTTTTCTGTCAATAAATTTTGTTTAACACCAAAGAAAATCCTTTTTTTCTTCTTTAACATTAACAGTCGCTTATTGTAAATAAGTAAATCAAGGACGGCATGGCCAATCGATTTTGACATTAACTGTCAAACCAATGACAGTGATACCAACTATCCAAGTAAAATTCTACCAAAATAAATTTAAGGTGTAAAATTAATTTTTTATAGAATTTTTTCAAAATAGATAAAATAGCAGTTTTATAAATTGTCCGCGTGCGACAAAAAGACGTCTTATGACATTAGTTCTTTAATATACTATTATTTAATTGTGAGGCTATTTAAAGATTCTAAAGTTTATATCAAGAATAGGATTTAAAAAACTTTTTATCTCCATAATTTTAAATGGTTGTACCTAATTGAATGAAAAAAATGTTGAGATATTAAATTGTTTGATAATTTGTATAATTTTTTAGATAATATTTCAGCTCACTAACATAATATTTGCTTGTGTTCATTAATATGAGATGTCTATAAACGGGGATTATAGATTCAACTTCTTGAATTGATTTTTTTGTCCAATAAGTTCGATAAAACTGAAAACATCGCAAAGAGAAGACACCTTTTTTCATCGACATTAATTTTTGCTTGGAACTCATTTCTTTTAACGTTAATCGCAAATACCATCGTCATCTGAAGCACAGTCACGTAGGCCCTACGTCGTAGGGGGAGGACATTGTAATGTTCAGCCCGAGTGTATAACCCCTTCAGCAATTCCCAGAATGTTTGGCCACGCTCGTGTGGCCGAAACCTGCCGATTGTCCCACTCAAAGAGTCATTGTCTAGATGTTGATCAAGAGGAACAATCAAAAAAGTTTTTTATTTTTTTAATATATTAATTTATAAATTTATTAGGTCTCTTGCCTGGCGGCTCGAGACACAAATCTCATCCTAAATCTTAAATAGTAATAGCCTGCAATATATCGTATAATAATTATCTATTTTTTTCAAGCGTATAATAATTTTCATATTATAGTCTATATAGAAATACTTCATATTAATACTAGTTAAAAAGTTAAATTATTATAAACCTTAGTACAAAAATGAGGCTAAAATAGCATAATGTCAGAATTTTAAAGAAATATTCAAATTAAATACTTGAAAACTGCCTTGCACAATCCACAGCCCCAGCTAGCGACTTGACATTAAAATGTTTGCTTGGCTATAATACGAGCTTAAGGACCAAATTTGCTTTATTAATTTATTACTTACCTGCACTTCCCCATCCAAAATTTAATCTTAAATTATCTTATTATTTTTATTAACACAATAACTTTTAGAATACCTGTGTAAGAAGATTTGTTTATGCAAATTCCTTTAAAATATTTATCCAATAAACTAATAAACATTTATTAAGGTAATTGTATAGAATGGTAAAATCCATTATTTATTCATTATTCAATTGTCAAAATATTAATGTTTGTATAATTTATTTGTGCTTAAATTTTTAATCTTATTCTTGGTTAATCTGTACTTAATGACATGCTAAGTGCGTACTGATCTTTGATATAGGGATAGTAAAATATCATTTTGCAATTATAATAAGATAGATCTATACCTCCTATTTCCTATTTCAATTGGCATCATTTTAGGATATTATATTAGACCCACAGAAATATTTTCTGTGATTAGACCCCTTTATAGTATTTTATGTACAGTTAAGGAAAATAGTAATGTGCATTTGAATGCTCCATTGTAATTGTTCTGAGACATTCGGGTTTTGGTAATAAAATTAATATATTTATTTTTAAACTCAATAATTCTACCTACCTTATTGCAGAAAAAAATTGATTTTGAAATAATATATGTTGTATAATTAATTTAATGTTATTTAATTAGTTGTTATATTTAAATGAAATATATAGACTTTTAATACTAAAATTTATGTTTTTAGGTAATTTTTTTGTTACCTGGACAATTTGAATTAAAATATGTATTCTTACTATGTAAATTAAAGCCATTAAAATTTTAAACTAAAATGAATTTTGTGCTTATAAAAAGAAATTCACTTTTAATATGTTTATCAACATTTTAATTTTCATTATTTGTAGAGCAAACATGCAAAAATCTATAAATCTATTTTTACATTTTATGCATGAGGATATAACTAATTCTTGCTTTGGTATACTTTATTTTAAGTAAAAACCGAAACATTGACAACCCAACAGGAGCAACATTCCCTTTTAGTAGTTTTTAAACATTTGGGGCAATCTTCTGTACACATTTTTCAATATTTCATAATAATTTAAAATGGATTTATCGGCTTTTGCATGTTTGCTCCATATTTGTTTTATGAAATAACTGCCCAATACCAACTTATTTCAATGTATAAAAATCCATTAAAATATGAAAACGGCATAAACTTAAAATAATTGAAGCTTGGTGCCAAAAATTAAATTGTGAGTAAACAATGAAAATAGTAGATAAAATACTCACAAAAATAATATGGAGTTTGAATATTTTTTAAGTCGTTTTGCATGGCACGTAGACTATTTTTTAATAATAATTTAGTATTTGACCAAATTGGGTCCAAAGTTTGGACTCCAAACCCTTTGAGAATACCATGCTTCAATTATAATTTTTTCCTACTTTTTCAGCGAAACTAAATTTATAATAAAATTTAGTAAGACCCTTTTTTTAAGAAAATATTCTGTTAAAACAATGCGCATTTTTATTTAAAAAGAAAGCGGCATTTTATTTAAAAAAAAATGTTAAATTATTAATGTTATTATTTACCATTTTTTTTAAATAAAAATGCCAATTTCTTTGCGTATTGTTTTAGCAGAATATTTTCTTAAATAAAGGGTCGTACTAGATTTTACCATAAATTTAGTTTTGCTGAAAAAGTAGGAAAATCTGGGAAATTTCTATAAATTCAACTTTTACCTTGAATACCTTTTAAAAGAGTTCATTTATCATAAAATGTAAAATTTTACTAATATTTGATTTTTAAAAACAACTGTCATCTTTTATAATATTAAATGTGGATTATTGCATTTTTAAAAACTGTAATGCTACCAACTTAGTTTTTTTTAGGTTAAAACTACTTGTCCAAAAAAATGTGTTATGATATAGGTATAGGTATAGAAAACTTTTTTAAAAAATCTGAGAAGTTGTTTAGTTTTAATATTTTGTTAAGAAACGGTTAACCATTTTTAAAGGAAACTTTTAATGCCTGTATAAACGTCAATTATATCAAAATTATGATAATTTATAGTTTTGATTTTTGGAAACAATTGTCAAAAAAGTTAATTGGTTTATTTCTATATTAAAATGTTTTTATACTGCAGAATATTCATATTTTGTATAAAAATATATTTACTTGTAAATTGCATAATTTATATAATATTAAATATTTACACTTCTAAAAATAAACTAACCCTTCAATGAATTAAATTTAATTTTAAACCATTTCAAAACGTTTTTTTTTTTAATTTTTAATCAGGGTTTCAAAATATCAGGGCCTAAGGTAAGGGTGAATTTCTCTTAAAATTACAAAGACGTAATTTTCCTTATAATTTTTAAGGCCGCCAAGCCTTTTGACTTGGCGCTTGCGACAACACGCACCGAATTTGTCTTTGATTACTTTTTGCCAATTATAGAATATCAGCGTCTTTTGTAAACACAAAAAATATAACAAAAATTCGCCCGATAGAGCAGAAAAACTGCTCTCTCATTGGTGTAATTGAAAATTATGTAACTTCTGCAAATTTGGTAATTTAAAAAAATTTAAAGGAAAACGTATCTTGTAAGAGGGATTTACCCTTTAGACTGTACATTTTTAGACATTTTGAAATATATTTTTATATAATACATATGTATTTAAAAAGGTATGTTTTATATTGTTCATGATTTATTCTAAAGAAAACACTAAATTTAGCCAAAAGTTTTCTTCCTTTATAAAGAAAACTATACACTTACAAATCATTAATTTTTCATAAAATAAAAGACGTATCTTTATATATAGAGTATACCTACATGAATACAGAATTACATCATAAAGTAATCCAAAATGTATAACGTTTCTCTTTGCCAAACTAATCCGTTCATTTAATTTTTAAATTTCGATATTTTTTTGACATTTTTATCAACCTCAATTTTCGGTATTTTCCGATGCTATTCTTCAAATACATTTAGACCACCTACAGCAAATCCGAAAATGTCAAATAATTGCGGTGGTTTTCGGCGAATTTTAGAGCGCATGCATATCCTCAGTGAGGATTCCTCACCACCTTACAAACAAGGCAAACCCTCAAACGGTCGTTCGCGGCCGCCCGTCCTCCCCTCGGCCGACTAGACGCCGCCATCAACCGTTCCGTGCTTCGAAGAGGAGCCTCGCCAGTCAGTCAGTTCAGATCTCGATACGGAACGCGACGGTCGTGCACCCGATGAGCTCGCCCGCCACGAGTCACTTACGCTAAACCCACCGGCAAACACGGTGCTCAACGCCACCAAAAAGGATCTATCAGTTTGTGTGCTGCTGCTTTTTATTTAGTGTGTTTATTGTGTTCTGTTCTTGATTTATATTTATTTTTGTGTTCCGCTTTTACTTTCGATTCCGACCATGTCCGGGGTATACTTTTTGCTCGTATTCCTCGCGGTGTCATCCTGCAAGGGAATTTTTATTGGCGGAGAACAGGACGTGGGGAGTCCCCTGAGGGTGGCACAATGCAGGGCTACTTGTCTAGAAAGGGTAAGTACGCTGCCATCATTGTTTTACTTCACGACATCCACCACCATCTTTGCTACCAGAAACTTCAAGCTCTTTGAAGATAATGTTTCAAAATTCCAACTATTTCATTTAGGTCCTCTTATCTATCACCACCATCTCCTTTAATCAGATTTTTTGCAAGGAAATAAGTCGTTCAAGATTATTCTTCATCGTCATGATTTAAATCTTCCAGCTCTTTGTATCAACATTATCATATTATCCGCAGAGCAAAGATTATCAGCAAATTTTGTCCAGGATTATAATTATTCTTTATGGTCATAATTTAATACCGAATCTAATCCATTAGCAGACAGAGAATCATTAAGACCATGCAAATTGCAAAATTTTCGCTAATTTGATGTACCATAAGAGAGTTAGATTTTATGAAACTTCTATGCACCTACAACATCTGTTCAGAATTTGGACAAAACCATTGCAAGAATATTTTGTCTGCTTTCCTGTAAAATAATTCTTTTAATTATCTAGTTTTCCATACAACATCTAAAATCATATTTACAGAATTTTCCAAACTGACACTGACAACTCGTACTGATCCTTGTTAATTTGATTTGCTGCTAGATAGTGTTATTTATTTTGTGTGTTAATAAAAATATAACATCTGTGAATAGTAACTGTTGTATTCAATAATAATTTTCTGTAATATTTACTTTGCATGTTTGTTAAAGAACGTATCGATGTTTGTTATTGAGAAATAGTCATGTAATTTTTTTCCATGAAAATAATTATTACAGGTATCTGGTTGTAGAAGAGAGCGTAAGTTTATAGTAGCTGTCGTTTCGGGATAAATAACGATAAATGTAAATCGTATAAAGTCTAATCAACAAATCTGCAAGTGGGTAATTACATGCAAACTCTAACATGTAATAATTTTTATTTTATAAATTTTATGATGGCTTTTAAGCACCGGTTGTTAAGCGGGCTCGGAAAAGTGGGTTTCCTTCTTGGGAAAGCCTCGCATGTTGGAAAAGATACGCTACAAATTGCGAATATCAAAATGAGGGGCAATAAAAACTAAATTGCCAATCGTATTTATATACCTCTATATGTGTATCGTATTTCTTCTATATTCAACGTCGTGCAATAACAACATAAATTTATGTGATTGGTATAAAACACGCATTTCTAATGCAAATGCATCTGAAATTACAGCGTTTTATGCGGTCTGCAATGAGGTTGTGTTGAAATGATTTAATGGCTCTACGCTGCATACGTTTTCCTAGACAGAAAAAATCCAAAACAAACAATTCTTAAATAAATGTTTACCTACCCATACCATATTTTAGAGCTTCTCCTTTGAAGTGCGCGGATACCGAAACTATTGTCTTAAAAATTTAAATCATTTTTAAACAGATGTGTTTGCAGAACTTTAAAATGTATACCTTCAACAAACACCAACATTTTTGGCCCCGATCAGAGATCACTGTCAAACCATAATTAATTTTAATTCGATTCAATCAACGAGCAACATAATAAAAATGCTTTAGATTGTTTAAATAAATTATTGGATCGATGACCTTCCAGTTCCAATAATGCAAGTTGTCAGTTTCAATATGCCTAAGTGTTTTCCTTTTTAAAAGCCTTTCAATATTTAGTTTGGAGATTAACAAGTGTATCCAAATATTGTGTATAGGTATGCTTTTTTCACTTCCAAGAACAAGTTACTCTTCATTGTAGCAAATAGTATGCTTATGTATTATCAAGCAGGATCTAATTAAGATAAGTCTCGTCAATAATCATACTTTTGTTAATGTTATTATTTCCAAGAACCTTGTTGCTTTTGTACCAACAAATTTCAAATTATGAAACTCTGGAAACACTTTATAAACAAAAGCATTAGATTTGTTAATAGATCCTGATTCATACTCATTTTTGATTATGTTAAATTTTGATGAAGTCCTTCCTCTACTACAGTTAAAAACATGCCTCTTTCTTTTAAATTGTTTAAAAATGGATTTATACATTTCTAAATCTCATGAAGAAGAATCTACAGTTACATACATTGTATTCTCTGTATTCTATGAAGAAGATCAGTCAGATCACGTCATTTACATTCGAGGTGCCAAATCAGTCCCTGAGTAAACAAAATTAAAGTTAATTTGGAACTGCTTAAAATCGTGAGACAAAGTCGGGGTATTGAAGTAAAGGAACAAACTAATTAAATATTATGATAGGTATCCTTAGTATGCGGCAACAATTATTTTTGAATTAAAAATGCATCGCTGTGACAGTCACTTTACGAGCTGCATCCAACCTAGCATTACCTAAATTAGGCCTATGGTTCGTTACTCGTTTAATAATAGCGTTGATGTCGAACATTATGAAGTTGAGCTTAATAACGCACAAATTCCGAAATAAGCATGCATTAAACTTAATTGCAGGTGCATCAAAAAATGTTTTACTCGCGTTGGCAAAAATATGCTAATTTAATAATATAATCAAAAACGAAATTGCCGGGGTGGGTTTTATTTAATAACTACAAATTTCGGCAATCAATTTACCAATTTTGACACGTTTACCGGCGATGATTCCATCAGTTTATTTTGTTAATATTAAATCGCCGTTTCGTTCCAATAAAACGTCAAAGTAGACATGATGATGCCGTTTTAATATTTAAAGCCCTAACAGGTTTCGAGATTTATTGCTAGCCGATAAATAATTAAGATTTGCATATTTCCTACAAAATTTTGATTTACTACCTCATCATTATCTGAACCATCAACCTCAAACCACAGACCATCCTAAATTGCACGAGAAGAAATAATAACAACAATGGATTTGCTCTACATGAAATTAATAAAGATTAGCGTGATTAATTAGTAAATATTGCCCACGCCTAATAAATAATCCTTTGTGAATTTGCGCTGGCGTTTGAACAGGTTGGTTGGTATCAATTTATTATAATAATTTATGTATTGATAACGGTTACAACTAATATTTATTCCATAATTTGTGTTATTGACATTAAAAAATGTTGATTTAATGCCAAGAAAACAAAATTACAATTTCAAATGTATGTAAGTTTTCAATAAATTTTTTAATGATAATTCTATTGAATTTTAAGATTTAATAAAGGCATTGTCTTAAAATTCAAAATGGTATTATAAAGTTCTTGATTTAAATAAAAGAATTTCTTATTCTTGAGCACCAATGGATCCAAAATTAATTCTGATGAATGTAAATTACTCTTTGGATTATTAAATGATTCAAGAAAACTCGAGAATTTTGATATGGCATTTCATCAATTTCATTATTAAATTGTGCGTTTTTGCAAGTCACAAATTTTTCAATTTAAATTTTTATAAAAACAAAGACTACGTGATGCTGTAAATAAACAGAAGCACATAATGCATGAAATGGACTATTGTGCAGTATTTTATAGAGCGTTTGAACATATTGCGCAGTTTTTATCAAAAGCTGTGATAACTTGAGTAGATAAGAGGTAAAAGTCAGTCACGGAACGTTGATAAAAAATAATTGCATTTTGATATAAATATATGAATTCAAACTTTACAAGATTAATTAAGGCAGCAAGGTAATAAATTAGACTTAAAAATTCCCATCTCATTTAATAATAAAATAATTTAGAAAAAATCACTTCCTTAATAAAATTTATAAGCTGCGACATAATTAGTTTTAATAAAATTCATAATCTGTCCGTGGTACGGCCATAAATTTGTTTTTTTAGTGTAAGTACTTGGTGTAATTACTGTAATCAGTAATTCAGAATTTATCTGGTCTATAATAATATAAGAGCTTTCGTTAGGCATTAGACCTTGGTTTAAAAGGAGATGGGATGGAAGCAGGTAGATGCTGCGCCGTTTTAGGATGGCTTAAGGCCTACCGGACTAAATGCTTTCAATCTCGGGTCACTATATTACTAAAATAAAATTGGCTCCGAATTTTATCTGATCCAATCACGACTTAATGAACAAAATAGGAGACTCTATTTTTTACGTTTCGATTTCGACAGTTGGCAATCTTTATCGTCAATCGGCAATGACAGGTTGGGTACTTTATTGCCTCAAGTCCAAATATTTAGAGGATTCTTATGTTTTCTATAATTGGGTTCGAAAACAAAAGCTTTAATGCATTCTTAGAACAGCGCAGCTGCGGAAAATGGGCGTATTATCTTATCTTAAGGGCTACCAAATAAAGATGCGATTTAGCTACTGAAAGGTTTTTAATTAGTCTTTAGGTATTGAAGATATGTAATTGAATCGGTGAGTGGAGGAAGTCCAATTTTCTAAAAAGTTTTAACTGAGGTATCCGTTTTAAAAATCGCTCCAAATCCTTAAATGCTTCAAATCCCAACATGAAGAAATATTAACGTGTTGGTGTAAGTAAAAATGGTAAGACCGTTTTTCCAATCATTGCTGGCGGTTTTTTCCAATGGACTAAAAGGGTTTTTTTACTCGCCGATTCCATTAATTTTGTTGTAATTTATAACTGTATTTTTTTGTTATTAATTAAAAACTTTTACGATGGCAGTTTTATCCATAGGTGAAAAGTTGATTATTTTTCCTTGAAACACCATAAAACGCTTAATAGATACTGTACCGTCTTTGTTCTTCTATAAGAAACGTGATTTATTATTTTTTGCTGGCAATCTAGGAATTTTGATATGCGTTTCGTACGGGCAACATAAAATTCACTTTTTGTGGTACGGCTCGAATTAAGTTAATAGACCCATCGTATCGGCCATGGCCGCGGGGAGATTCAAAGCCAACAGCAATTTAAAAGCAGGTAGATTTTTTCCAGTAAGTTACCGAACAAAAAACAAAAAACCGATCTCAAAGCTCAGAGCAGTCATTACCATCTTATAATTAAAATCGTTTTGGACCCCGATCCAAAAATGCGCCACGGATGATTTAGTGAGGGGAAATTATTTTAATTTGATTTAAATTGTCATTTTCGTATTAACGTGGTCGTTTATCAAAGCTACGGTGAATTTATTTCTCTCTCCAGCCTTTTTTGTTTTCATTTCACTCCAAATAAATTGTTGTCTAGTGCACTTGAAATCATAGAGAGACAGTTTCTCCATATCCACATTTCCGTGTTTGTATTTCGGTAAGTGATAAATTGAACTGTAAAAGGTTTCCTACAAAACTTTTTGATATAAACGTCTGTCGCTATATCTGCATAATGGAATACGGCGGGGTTGCATGTTTGGTCCTGAAGCAATTAATAAATTCAAAATATTACTGACAAAGACATTCATTTACAGGACCGATGTGCGTGAGCTTAAAGTACTTTTGATTGATCTTTGTATTCCGTGCGGAGAAATGCATTTCTAGAAACGTTAGGGGAGGGTTAAAAGTCGTGGGGGATTCAAATTTGAATATATATTGACGATGACTCGGCCGTTTTTCCATTAGTGGTAAAGAGAGGCCTTGTTAGGCCCCGATGTTGGTAAAATATTTCGTTGCCATCAATTCGACATGCCCTTGTGACTTGCTTTTTGTCCCAGTAATTGTTATTTTGTTGCCAAGATGTTTCTCCTTCTTCCAAATTTCGATGACCTTGTCCGAGAAGAAACGATTATTCTACGAATTAGACACATCAATAAGGATTTAGACCGTCACATTTTTTATCTTAATTGCTTTATTTGATTTAAAGCTAATCTCTCTAGAGTCTTGTTCTTATTATAATCAACCAGTTCTCTATTAATTTACCCACTACATTCTTCACCTACATAATATTGTTCAGGAGAAATGGTTTTAATTACTTCAAGTTTCTTAGAGTTATGATTGTCCTTATAAGTGTACAAAAAAATCTCGATGTCGAGCATATAATAATTTTGCCATGTAAAAGCAGAAGTCATTTCTAATTAACTATCCCATAAATGATATGAGGGGAATAATTCATGAATTTATTCATAAATTCTGTTTATATTCGCTCGTAGCAATTTGCAATACTCCGCGGAATGTCCTCAAGACATATGGAGCGATTCTGAATGTACGCAGTGACGTAATGTGTGATTTATTGTAGGTGAGTACGGTCTGCACTCGGTGTTTGTCACTATCTAGGCGGCATGACTTGGCTCCACCTGTGTGTAAGATACGTCGTGCCCTCTTCCGCTCCCCACCGAATTTAAGCACTGATTTTCACAGGTAGTGAGTCGCAGGCCAAGCCCACCGAATTCTTATTTGTTTTCTTTTACGATGCGGTTATGTATTTTGATTGCGATTCTGCGTAATATGTGGGATTGCGGAATAATGATGATGATCCGAAATCGTTTAACTTGACAACACTGTTGGTAAATACGACAACACAGAAGTCAAGCACAGTCATTAGCGATGCAGCTGCCGTAGCTTAGGTACCTTAATAAAAAATAAATTGCTAAATTACTAAGCATTTTTTGTACGGTCGAGCCGTAACAGGTAATTTGATTATCTTTTGTCTAATTATTTTCTAATGTCCGACTTCGAGGTAACAATTATCTTGAGAGGTACTAAAATCTAAATTGGATGAGGAAAAAAGTGGTACTGGGTTTATTCTTTCTTATTGTTCTGAGCCGCTCCGTGAAAATTGACATTCGGTTTGATTCGTTTTTTTGTCGGGTAAATATTTGATTTCATGTAATTCTATTAAAAATTTAAACCCATTAACTTTGTAATAGAAAAAAGCGGTACTGCGGTTTGGGACAATGACGCAATGGTTTGAGTATTTGTATAGTAAAATAAAATTAATTAGAGTAAGAATGAAGTATAAAATATTCTGTTCTCAGCGTTCCACACATGGTTATAATTGTTTATTACTCCCGAGTAGCAATATTTATATATTACTAACATATCTGGAGGCTACGAACCCAGCATCGATTCGATGATTTACGAGCATTTTCTTTAAAAATATTACCACGAAGCTCACAACGCCGTGAAACATTAATTTTTCTATGCAAATCAGGTACTTTTATTGGTTTTTAATTAAGGAAACATATTTTTTCGACCAATGATTTATGTAAAAGCGATTAATTGGTGGCAATAAAACATAAATATTTATAATAAACGAGTTTCATATTTTTAATTTAATATGCAAATCATAATGTTATGTTCGTGTAATAATATGGTGGGACTATTAAAAAATGTACATCGATAATTTAGCACACGGGAGGTACCGGCTTGTAAAAACCCAATAACATTAAACAAGAGACAACAAAGTTATGGCGTTTCAATCTTCATTAATGGCCAATTAAAAATTCGTTGCTGAATTCCGAATTACGATTTACGAGGTTTGATTCTTTTGTTGTCGCCATCTTGAAACTCTTACCATTTTGTAATTTCCACCGAGATAATCTCAGTCCATTACACTAATGTGTGAATATATTCCATTGGACATTCGGTCGTGTCAGCCGTTTATTTACCAGACGCGGCTCTTCCTTGAAAGGATTTTGATGAGTGGATAAAAAGACCGTGAGTAGTGGGCATCGATTCCCTTAAACAATGACATCACACATCGAGGCAATCAGTATTATTCTTCTCCTTTTCCTTCTATTTACATTGAATGCAATACATCTTCGAGAAACACGCTGCAAGAGAACTTTCGCAATACATAAATCTGGAGATTCTCGACCCGGCTCACTACACTGAGGATCACAAAAAATATTTTCAGCCATTATTAAACCAAACTTAAAGTAACAAAGAGGCGGCGTTGAAGCATTTAGGTGTCCCACGATAAATCTCTCCATATCTACAGTTATTTTTTCATCGGGTCTTATAAATAATTTCGCCGGGCGGAGTCGTGAATATGAATTGAAATTTTATTTGGTAAATAACAAGCAAAGATTCCTGCCTTTTGTTCCGACGAAACAATGGACGAATATTGCTGTTAAACGGTGCCACTTTTAAAAAACGCATTAAGCAAACCTATCCAGCGTTGCAGCGAACTGGTCTGAAACAATAGAACGTACGCCCGAATATGTGGCGCCATTTTACTTTTAGCTTTTCACTACACTTATTTTTGGACTACTTAAGACTCTACAAGTAGCTAATTAATCAAGTTAACCGTTGTTTAGCATATGTTACTTCTTAGCATTGTCATAATATTGATGGCTGAGAGAGCGATTATTGTAATTACAAGGTGCCTATTAATTGTTCGTAGCCGAAAAATAAAGGTTCAAGGTCCTTGCAGCGGCTGATTAAGAAATAACTTCACCAAAAAGCTCACACAATATTCACTTTTGTAGACGACGACGAGCAGCTTTGGAGATACGATCTTGGACCCGTGAGGGTACGCACATCGTCTCTCAACCATTACCACTCCCAGCCAGAATCATTTAAACCAACATCGCCGCATACATCATAAATCTAATTAGGCCTGCGAACAAAATAACCTGTCAGATTTCGGCCATAAATAAAACTCATCACTATTAAAACACCTGGCCCCAAAAACAAACTTGAATCCGATGTATTACCAAAGTCGATCATTACCGTTTTACAGTTTTAAATACTAGACAACCCCATAAACCATAATGTAACATCGACAAAGATCAAAGATGCCCAGGTATTTGTAGTATTCAGATTTCCGTCTATACGAAAGTAAACCAGCGAATAAAAAGTAGTCCGGCGTCACATGATAATTGAAGATGTCTAATTAGGGCGGTTTTAACAGAAGCATTTTTAAAATTTCACTAATTTCAGAAGCAGACTGTTGGAATCAGCGATAACTGACCACCCGCTCAGATAGTCGATGTTGCCATATCTGCCGGATTTTGATTTAACGTCCACGTCTTATGTTTAATTTCTTAATTAATTTGGGTGAAAAAAAATTACAATAATTTATACTAAGTGGCTTTTTTTAAGGATTTTATACTAATCAACTGGCAAGATAACAAAAAACTCAATAAACAACATCATTATTTACAAGAATATACGCTACTACTATATAACTATCTCGTAAATCATTAATAATAATTACTACATTAGATTGAAGTAATAGAAAGTAGCGGTGAATAATTTTATTTGGCAACATCTAAATTCCCCTGTGCATGTGTGGTCTTCGGACCCTGATTAACCTTTTCTCTTATGTTTGTCATCGATAGGGACATCGATTGAACCTGGCAACATAAAACTGCCTTTTTGTGCATCATGATTCTCACTTTTCTGTTTGGTTACCTTGTTCTTCCTAACTCAGCCGTAAGGTAAGCATGCAATTTACGCATGCACTGCAAAATTAATTTATATACCAATCTAATACTTTCCTTTTTTTGTTACAGGTAAGCATTATGTTCCAAAGGGTAACTATGATAAATCTTCTACACAATCAAGAATCACACCTAGTTGTAATGCGCATTTATCAAATTGTAAATTTGTAACTCGGAAAGTGCCGATCTCATAAACTTAACATTAACAATAGGTCGACACGTGGTGGGCTTAAAAGCTGTTTGATTCATTCGAATTGCCAATTAGGATCCACCCAGCAACGACATTGAAATACAATTATAAGTTTGTTAAATAATAAACAAGACGATATTTACCTTTAAAACTTCATAAATAAAGAGTTTAGCTTTAGCATAGCATTTGCATCAGAAGATCTCCATTTTCGGTGATTTTGCAGCCCTTTTTCGGGTGAAATAATCGAGTTTAACCCATCTGCCGTAAAAAGCGAAGAGCCGGAGTGATTTATAGTATTGGCCGAAATCAAAATGTCAATTTATCTCAGCCGTGAGGCCGGCGGAGCAGTTTATTTTGCACAATAAGGAGATGTCAGATAAGCTGGGACAACTGAATAGTGAATAGTAGAGCACCGGTCCAGATTAAATGACAGATCCCGGTCCAATAGTTCTAAATTACGAAGACAGACACTCTTCGTTAGCGTCTGTAAGTCTTTGGCGATATAAAAAGTACATGGAACAATGATTGATTAATAAGTGTTTGATTGTGCACTTTGATTCCAGGCGGTAGCAATTATAAAAGAGAACAATTAATTATACGTTTCTTTAAATAATGATCGAAACATTTGTTTAAATTAATGTTGGTGCAATATTCAGTTGCATCGGCAAAAAAATGTGTTAGTATTTAATGACCGCCATAAAATGGTGTTTAGTCTACAAAGTCATATAACCCGATACCGACCGTTTAAAAGTTTTCAACAAACCCTTCATTAGGCTCCTTCAATTAATTAACAGTTTTTACATTCGACCCAGTAGATTAATTTGGTTTTTACGTCTTCAACGTCTAACTTATCTGACTAATGGACGACGAACTGTGTTCTTCTCTGGCCTACCGTTTTTTTATGGAAACCCCTAAAACTGATAAGCACTTATCGTTTTTAAAAGTCTATAACACTTGGAGTGGCCATTAATTCAAATCGGCTTTTTAAATTCCACTCCGCAGCCTCGAGAGCTCGGTCGCGTCAAATTGCCTTTATGAGGGAAAAAATCGCGAATAAAACATTTGCTGATTTTAAATGACTCTCCAGGATTACCATAATGGATACAAATGATTACACTTAACTTTGTGTTATTGCAATAGAGTTTTATTCAAGGAAGACATTTTTGTGGACGATAGCGGATCTAATCTTGAGGGAATTAAATCAGATCGGGAAATTTATCGGACACTTGTGTAAGATTTCACGAACGTTGGCATTTTTAGCGTCGATTCAGCGTCACATCTGCGCTAACGATTGTTAAAAAAAGAGGAACTGAAGCCCTTCCAATAATCGTAACATTAGAATCAGGCTAGAGGATCTCGACGAGGCTCGTTATTTCGAACTGTTTATCTGTAAAACGCCACTGTACAGTTGTATATCACGGCGCGAGTTGCTTTCTTTCTTTGGGCCCTTATCGTGTCGTTAACTCTAACGATCTCCTTTTCCGACTCATTTGGTAGTGGCCGCCTATGTGCGTGCACAGTCGCGTACCGTACCTTCTTAGTGCGTTTAGTGCGTCGGAAATGCACCGGATTTGTCTCCAGCCCTCGCTACCTGTCGCTCGAATAACGTGTAATTTTAAAACCCTGCCAACGTTTCTGTTATTTCTAACGAAAGCTAAATTATAGAAAAATATATTCTAATGCCACACCATTATCACTGTGTATACGGCAAATTGGTATTCGTGATGCCTTGAAATTTAGGCATTAGTGCACGCTACATCATTACAGTAAAAATTATCGTTTGTCACAGATTTCTGTGTTTTCCTTTATAATCTCATTTTTTACCGGTTCCACAATTAAATTTACCCACATCTGCCTGCCCATGATTATTGCTTCACAATATATCATTAAAATAGACATGCGTTTTTAAATGAAATAATTTTTTGGGTTGTCCAAACCAAAAGCAAGTTTTATACTTATTATATTATTAAAAATGTTTGAACAAACTCTCTCATTTGAAACTTTCTTCACGTTAACACATAACCATTCTGGGACCAGTCTATTGGAAGCCAGTTAATAGTTTTGGAACTATTTACCTTATAGAGATACACTGTTTCACAAGAAATTTAAATGCTAATGAAACGATAAAATTCCACGGTTTTGATTTCCGACACGCATAATATTATGATTACCAGTGGTAGTAAAACTAAAAATTATCGTCGAGTCTGTGCAGTACAGTAAATGTATATGCCAACGTATTTTTTATAATGGTGGATGAAAGGAGTCTGGCTCTTTTAAAGACATCTACCGCTGACTTTTCTATTAAGATGCTAATAGTCCTGAATTCATTAGTCAAGCCTCTGCTTTAAACTGTTGTCTAGACCAAGACCTGAAAGGTCGAGATACTGCTATTAATTAAAAGAAATGATACGATGGATTATCTTTTTAAAAGTGCAGCAATAAACAATAAAACTTTGGATAAATTGCCTTACAGTTTATTGTTTAATAAAACCAACTTAAATAACTGTTAAAAGTTAAATATTAATTTATTGCTAACTATAAATAATTTTTATCTGCACCAGTGTAGAAATAATTAATTAGACGAACAAAGCGTATTACAAACAATAAAATTATTTTGATTGTTTAAAAACAATCAATTTACAAGCCTGGCTCCAAACAATTACAAAAACAGTTAGGTATTACAAAAATGTCTTCTTCGTAGCGGATATTGCATTTTGGAAATAAAAAGCCATAGCAAAATCACTTAGATTTAATAGTTAAACAAAGAAAAAAACAAGTCAAGAAGATAAAATTAATGCTTTTTAATATTCCATCTGTATAGTTCTGTTTTGATGGGTTATATAAGGCTTGCCAATTAAAAAGATACGCATAAATCTTTCAAACGTTCGTTTGTTATTATACCTGACGGCGGATTTGTAATCAGGTGAATGAAAAAAAAATCGCTTTCAAAATAAATAAATTGGATCACAGAAATTGCCTAGACAAGGTGTTCTATTACGGCCCAGGTAAACAACCTTTAACCTATTGTATTGGAAATGGTTTTACATGAATAACAATGGCAATTTCGTCTAGCTAAAATGGGGTAAAGTAAATTAAAAAAGGTATAACAAAATGATAATGAGGTAATTTAAACTGTGCAGTAGAACAGAGTTTGTGGATGCTATTAAGGCGAAGATCATGCATAGGTATCTATGATTAGGTTTGGATGGTGTAGGTGTCGTGAGGACATGGCGCGGGGGAAGTTTTAATTGTCCGGCACGGCATTCGGGAAACACACGGTATAATTACGGGCGGGCGATTTAAAAATCTGTATCACGTTGCGGGTATGTCTTGAAATTCCGCAGTGCATACATATGGAAGTTATGTGTTTGCGCAATTTATTCACTGTGATTATCTAGTATTGTACTGTAAGTCTCAAGAATTCTCGAGATGCATCTACAAAGTACGTAATTGAATAATTTATTTTCTCATTTAAATAATATTTATGTGCACTCTTACCGATTTTATGCTACGGACAAATACAATTTACATACCGCCGGCCTTTCTTTTAACAACGAAAAAAAGCGTCCAACGCGTTTTGATTCGTTACGTAAACCTGTCAATTATGGCCAACTACATAAATCTCGTTTATTTATTATTTAATTTAGCAGTATTGACAATAACTTAGATACCAACGCAAAGCCGGTGAAACTTGTTCCACATTTTTAGACTTACTACCGCACTATATTAACATGTTAACAATCTTTAGCTATGAAGACCATTTCAATTTCATCTAATAGCCAATATATCTTGCGCTCTTGACAACAACAATCCAATGTCAAAGTATTCCTGCAGTAAAGATATAAAGATTTCTATATTAACAGGGCATATCGAATATACCATTAGCATAAATGATAAATTCCAGAGTCCTGCTGTTTCTTTATAAACCGCAACTCAAATGGTCCCCATTGAAGGTGACGCGTTGAAGCTTAGATTTGAATAAACATCGATAATTAAAAGCGATTCAGCTAGGAGGACATTCTTCCATGTAAATCGAACCAAGACTGACGTATTTAAACCGAGTAGCAATATAAATCCAATCAACCCGAGCACAATGTCAGAATTATTTATTTAATCTACAACTAAGAACCATTCAAGCGAGCTTTGTTCGATGCCGATGAATTCATTTGTTTATCTGAATAGTTCTCCATGGTCATCTTACCTTACATCTTGTAATGCTTCTATTACCAGGCATGCCAATACGAAATTACTTTTGCTGAGATTAATGAAGATTATTATTCGAACGCACTCCAACAAAAATAAGCTCAAGGTTGTAACGAAATTAGCATCATTTTTCAAAGAAGGATCCCATATAAAAATTCAATAACCTTTTTTCACAGTCGAGATGCTTTCCAAAAAGGGACGCAACGTGTGGGCCTATAAGAAATAAACCCGTAGCTTTAACTTATGCATAAAAAATGTTTCACAGCTGGTTGCAAAAATTCATTTGGTTGACATTTTACACGCCCAAGCCATCGTCGTCATAATATATCGAGAAATATGAATGCTAAACGGACGGAAAAAAGACCTGTCGAGTTGTTTTTCAACACAGTTAATGTTTACGTTGCAATTTTATATGCTCATTTTCATCAAATCTCTTTTTAATGGTCAAATAAAACTTGCTGTTAATGCTTACCCTAAAGAACGACGTCACATATCAGATGAAATTTATTCAAGCCTTATTTTTGTTGGTTAGCGATTTTAGAAAGCCAAGTTTTAGTTCTGATATATTCTATTTAATCTAGAGCTTTAAACACATTAGAAAATAAAACTTTAGTCATTAGAATGCGGCGATGCCATCTCTTAGGCCAATATTGCACTATCTGGGGTAATATTAATACTCCACCAAACTTTAAGTGCTTCTCTTAAGCATCGCAGTTACCACACTTCGCATTGTATGCGAATATGTTTCGCGCACTAAAAATAATTTATTATGTGTTAAAATTTTGTATATTAAACCGTTTGCATAGTAATAGCACTATATGTCTTCTCAACATAATATATTAAAATTAAACTTGACTTAGTAGTGTAGAAGATCCTTTTACCTCATCCAAACATTCTAAATTCTCCTTGTAAACGCGAACCATTTATATAGAAATCAGGATAATCCTAGCTAGCGTATTCTCTCTCAGTTTCCTGCATACGACGCATGAGATACCTAATTATTGTTAATTCCTAGTACTTAGATGCTTCACATCGTAATGCATCCAGAACTTTGTGCTCGTAAATATAAGCATTTAAACGCTTAATTCATCATTAGGATAGTCAGGAAGTATAGTAAAATTATCGCAATACTGTCCTAAAATGCAATGTTGACGTTACTCAATAAGTTAATTCATTTCTTCAGAATAGAGCAATTCATTTTTATCGCCATTTGAGGCATCTCTTTGCTGCCAACAATTTTTTCAGTTCTGGATAAAAGAAAAAGTCACAGGGGACCAAATCTGAAGAATACGGAGGAAGCGGTAGCACTTTCCACTCTAATTCCTTGATTTGTTTCAATGTTTGGAGCTGCTTTGTTATCTAGAGATTTGTCTTGAGTGCCTTAATTGGTTATCCAGAAAATTCAGAATAATTTTTTGATGTACCGTCCCCATAGTGACTTTGAAGTCACAGCAAAAGTTAATTTTATGTCTTAATTTATTTTTAAAAAAATGCAACGTTCCTTGACACAAAAGATTGTAAAATCAAAACTTGTAGATTGATCTGAAATTTTGATATAATTGTGGCGCCATCTTCTGGACTTATCAATATGCCCTCGTAAATAAATTTTAGTCGAAGAAATCATGTACTCTGGCACGAAATGTAATTAAATGTGTTTGTCTATTTATAGGTTAAATCAAGCGCTGTGGGAAGCGGTAAAAACACTTCGAATGTAAGGAAGCTAAAAGTAGAACGTATTGTGGTTTATTTTAATTTTTGCATTGCCTACATCTCGGGCGTGAGGTAATGGTAGATTGTTGTGGAAATTTGACTTTTAAAGTCACGATTCTAGTACACCTTTATAATTAAACATGTTCTACGTATACACTGAGAGAAAAAGTGTGATTTATAGTTAAAAAATCTTTATTTGGATAGCCTTTATTTACAATAAATAAAGTAAATTTATTGTTAATCTACCTATTTAACTATTAATAATTTGCGTAATATTTTTTATTTAGCAGAAACAAATAATTTGTTTTTTGCCCATATGTTTATTATTAATAATGCAAATTTGGTCATAATAAATACCTATTTGCTAGGGCGAGCTTTAAAAATTTATTTATTATAAATTTTGAGTTTATTTTTAGGTGAGAAACAATATTAACAATGAATAAATCTTTATTTCTTGTTTACTGTACTAAAACTTCTGTCAGGGCAGGGTTGCCAGATGCGTCAACTTATCGCCATAATTTTATACATTTGTTGAATGTTAAATGTTTAAAAGAAATAAATGATTAAATTTACCATAGTTAAAGAAAAATATTAGTAAAACTCATATTCGTAGAAGTAATTTCTTGCATTGTACTTACTTAATTTATCTTTTTTTTTCTAATATTTTATTCTACTTTATAAATATTTAAAAAAATGTTAACCTGCATTCATTTATTTTATTGTGGATATAATACGCGGCAACTTTGGCGCGGAACACCGGCTACTCCCAAAAAAGAGTCCGGCAACCCTGCATAGACGTTTCTAGAAGGGTGTACCGCGTGCTGCGTTTATCTCTGCGCGTGCTTCTAAGACCGCGTCCGTATGTTTGTATCGAAAGGCTTTGTTATCTATGGTTCGTATCTTACTTTATCTAAATTGGATAATCTAATCTGTATGGTGTACCAAGTGTTAAGTGATTCTGTGACAGAATTTCTGTTCTTTGCATTGTTATTTATTTTCTGTGTGCCGGCTAGTGGGTCTGCGATTTTAAAAAATCCAAACATGGAAGATTTGGACGAGCTTTACAAATTTTTAAAAAGCAATGGATTTATCGACTTGCTAGAGACATGTCGTGGTAAGTCTAACATTTATGTCCATTAGTAAGTAACAGTAACAGTAACAGTACATATATGCATCTACCCCAGTAGGCCCCCATGTTCTCCATGGGGCACTGATTTTATACTAGTTTAACAAGAGTTTATTAATAATAAATAAATATACGTTTGTATATACAATTAGCTTGCATATCTATAAATATATTTCTTAATTAAAAATAAAATAATTTTTTTAATAATAAAGTTTGGTAATAGTGAAATTTTAAATTATTTTATATTAATAATTGAGAGTTCTCTGTTAAACTTTATTTGCAGCAAATGGCGTCGATAGCTTGGCCACATTAAAAGAAATTGTTATTGACAATGAAGAATTGAAGATACTAATCCCTCAGTTGGGTAAACGAATTAAATTAAAAACCAAGTTGCTCGAACATCAGACAGTTGCTCAAACCTATGAAGAACCCATTGATTGGTAAGTGTACCTATAGCTGCATGAATCCATGTCCCTATCTGTACTGGGTGATCCAAAATTAGCCCGCCAAACGTTAACAGTGCAATCTACATGGACATTACTCATAGGCATAACATTTAGGGGCGTAGTACAAAATAGCTACATCTTTTATCTGGGTTAATTTTTTTAAATTTCTTTATGACATTGTGAAAATTTAGAGCTTTTAACCACTTTTAACTAAAAAAAGTTACTTCCGATTTGCATTGCTAAGATGCATTGTTGCATTTAAAGATTAAGTACCTACACTGTTTAGCTTCCACATATCATATTTTAATTTAATCATATTAAGTAGTATGCTTTGTAACAAAAGTGACATGTTGGCTATTCATTTTTTATGTAACACTTTAAAAATTCTTTAAAAAACATCATCCTGGGGCCCTGTCAAAGGGGCGTGGCCTTATTAAGGGGCTGTTTTCGATACATGTTTTTTAAACAAAATAGTGTTATTTTTCTTAAGATTAGCAGGCTTATTTTGGGACACCCTGTATAATACAAAAATATGTCTATTTTTAGATTTTAAATTATAATTAAGTAAAATATTCATAATTCAAAATTTTAAATTAAATATCATCTGTCCTTTAGTATGTATTTATATCATATAAGTAGGTATCATGGTGGCCTGTTGACTGTCAAAAAAATTTACTAGATTTAAATTTACCTTAACTACAAAAAATACCCAATCAACAATAATTAAATAACGTCAAATTAACAATAAGCATTGTATCATTGTGTCATTTTTAAGTTAAGGTAAATTTAAACAAAATCTAGTTGATTTTTTTTACAGAAAATGGTAACGCTGATAAGTACCACCATAGCATAATATAATGCTTCACACCAAAAAAGCCCACTTTGACATTTCATTGAGGAATGCAGCCTTGTGAGTCGACATCTGTCGGAGTATTGACAAAAGAAAACAAATTTTAAATAAAATTATATGATTTTTAAACGTAAAAATAATTTTGTGAAATATGCTAGACTATGTAAGTAAATATATAACAATATAAAATTAGTTTTCTTGGCTATATTTTGACAGACCTTAATGGTTTAGCTTTTTAAGGCTGGGTTTCTTATTTAAAATCATAGTTGGCCTTTTAGGCGTGGAGCATATACCTATATTATACTATAGTAGGTAGCAGAATCGTAAATTTTTGTTTTTCCATTTTAGGCAATTAGACACAGAAAGTACCTCGGAAAGTACCCAATCAAATAAAATATTAATTTTGGATTTAAATAACCAGCCTCAACCAGAGTCACATGATTACACAGTTGTACCAGTTTATTCATCTACTCCCTCTCATTCAAGGCTTTCCTCTCAAGAGGATTTGTCCTCAGCAATTAATGAATGTGTATCAAATTTAAATTTGCATGAATTATTAGAAAAAAGTACTACAGGAAAAGCCATAAAGGAGCTATACAATATTAAAAAAACTTTAAATAGTAAATGTCAATCATATTTGGTAGAAATCATTGTTCAGCACTTTATGAATGCTGAGCCATTCAGGTAAGATCAAACATATAAATTTGGAAGATAAGGTTTTTAATAACTTCTCTTTCTTTATTACAGAAGATTAAGTAATCAAGATTTTCGAATTTTATCGCAAAAAATTGTAAGTGAATTTCCAAATGAACTACCTCAAGTATATTTTGCTTCTCCAATAAAGAAAAGGAATTCGCGAGAAAAGAAAAGTGGTATAGCTCGAGGCAAATTGGTGGACAAATACAGGAATAGACTAACATTTTTAAGAGAAGCTGGTATTTTATCTTCATCTAGAAGACCATCTGAAAGTAATGAAAATTTTTTGCAAAACGTTACTTCAGACAGTATTGATGACGATGGTATGTATAAGTTTATTTATTACTAGACAGGGTTGGGCGAAACTAGATTTAAAAATCATGTTTTTAATCAAAAAAATGATTTTATAAATTTTATTGTTTTAAGTATACTGTATAATCGTTAAGTGAGAAGTACCCAACCTTACTCCTCACTCAAGGGTAAATATAATTTTATAGTGTTGGTTTTATTTAAAATAATCTAAAATCATCAAAAAAAATATATATACATATGTATATAGTATATACTAGGGTGTTTCAAAAAAAATTAAAATTATTTTTTTTTTCTAGTGGTGTTGAAAAATTAATAGTACATTAAAAAACAAAAATTTTGGCGCATATTTGAGCCCTTAATATTAAGAAGAATTAAAGTGATTTTACATAAAAAATAATATAAATATGGCATATGATATTTTTTTGTATTTTATTTGAAATTATTTGAAATTTTTTATTAGTGTTATTTTTGATCGCTGATATCTTTGAAACGGTTGATCTGAAGAACTTTGACCTTCAGATGTTTTTTGTAGAGCGTGAATTTGTCTATAACTCCTCTCGCTTGGGTGTTGCGAAAACAAACCGTTCCAAAGTTATAAGAATTCCAATTTAAAAAAATAAAAATTCCCGTAATATTGAAATGGAAAAACAAAAAATGAATTGAGGCAAACCTTAATAATAATAGGCGCCAACATTTTTGTTTTTTAATGTACTATTAATTTTTCAACACCATTGGAAAAAAAATAATTTTTATTTTTTTTTGAAACACTAATACCTAATAATTTTATTTACAATATTAAAATCCCACTGCTAAAATGGATTATACAATTAAACGTAATACCTACCTATATATATATATACAGGGTGTTTCATAATATATGCGCAGGACTTCAGGATGTGATAGCTCATCCAAAAAGATGAAAAAAGTCGCTATTAACTTACCCTCTAAAATGCACAATTTTCGAGATACAGGGTGTTGAAATTTTAGAAAAAAAATCGTTTTTTCGAATATCTTCGGAACCTTTTATCGTACAAAAAACAGCTTTTGTAAGCATTTTTTACCCATAATAAGCTATGTTTTGTGCCAGAAAAAATTTTTTTTACTCATAATGATTGGTATTGGTCAATTTCTTGTTAAAGTAATTTTGGCAAAACTTCAATTTTCGAAACCCTGTGAATTGATATTTAATTTTAAATATAAAGGTGGTACCAGTGGCGTAACTGATGCCTCCACAGGCTACGCTATGCGGGGGCGCCTTGAATCCCTTTTTATCAAAATATAAATATGAAGGATCCAGAGGGGTTTAAAGTAACAGGGCGCTTTCAGAAATTTGTGGGGGGCGCACATACTCTTAGTTACGCCACTGGGTGGTACCTAAATTACTTATCTGACTGTCAAAATAGCTTTTTAATCTATGCTGTTGATTTAATTTAGTATTAAAACTCTGTGCCTAATTGTAATGTTTATATATTATATTATTATTAATACTCTGCACTTAATTATAATGTAAATATATTATTACATATCGCCTCCTTGGAACTACAACTGGATAACTTAATTTTCGTGATAAACCAAAGAGCCTTAACTAACAATAAAACAATAATTGTTTTATTGTTGTTTAAGGCCTTTTCGTTTATCGCGAAAGTTGTAATCTTAAGAGGGCGATATAATTGCCAGGCTATTATAATGCTAATTTATGCTTTTAAGACGAGAACAAGAAAAATATTATTTGGCTAAGAAATAATCAAGTGCCATGGAGTGATGTGGTTGAGAAATGGACTAGCACTTATGAGTACCGACAAGGGTTGCTTAGACAAGAAGATCTGGACTTCAAGGATATTTTAGGGTTGTTCCCAATCATACAAAACCCATTAGGGCACCATTTAATAGATTTTGATTTTAAAAAAAAATATCCCAAGCAGTACCAAGCCCTCTATAACAATTTTGAAATAGTATTCTCTAAACTACTACAGTTGAAGAAAAAAAACCTAAACCAGAGCGACACTCTACTGGTAGAAATTATTAAATCTGAGAATATAGATGTTGGTGAGTTGATAATTTTGTACTATAAAAGCTATGTAAAAAATATTTCAAAAAATTACACCGCATATTATTTGTACACAATTGTGTTGGTACATAGGTAAATCTAATTTTATTGTTTTTCCAGAATCTCGTCATTATTTAATGCTTAGTTTATTAGCAGCACTACTGCCAACCAGAACATATAACAAAAAGGCAAAAAACACTTGGTATCCAACTTCAACTGAAACTGTTAGTGGAATAGTTGTTCAGATAAAGGTTAGTATTATTTTTAATAATACATATGTAATATCTTTTTGTGTGCACAGATTGATAATTTTTTTTTTTATTCAGATTCCCGGAGACATTGAAAATATAATTGCCGAGAAGCGCAAGAAATTGGAAAAATATGGTTTGCCATTATTACCATTCATCATAATTGAGGGTATTTCATACACTAACATAAACAACATTTACGTAAGCTATAACAATATCTTGTATCATGTAGTTTCAGTTTTAAAAGCTGTTGATGTTTGCTTTGAACTGATTCATACATTTAATTTAAAGTATCCTTATGAATGTGAGCATGTATGGATGTTTATACAGTTGGGAATGTATAATATAAAAACAATGTATGATAAAATCCCAAACATATTAGATATAGTAAATAAGATCAGCTCTTCTGATTGAAATAATCGATTAATTAAAAATGAACTGCAAAAATTGTAGCAAAGTGTTTGCCAAAAACCAAAGTTTTATTACTCATATGACAATTGCTCATCGATTTGTAAGTTCATTTTCATGTTGCTATGTCAATTGCAACCGAAATTTTA